>JAYMSL010005203.1:0-10333 GCA_036897195.1 Plantago coronopus
TCATAATTACACTTATTTCTCCTAAACATGTATTCCGCGAGATTTGAACTCCTGACCTCCTATTTGTCACTCCTCTCCTACTTGCCACTCCTTCTCTCCTTATCGCCCGACCACCTATAACCCCTATCTCCCTTATTCTTAATAAATCGATTATAATTTGACATTTTTATTCTTAATTAATAACTCGTTTTTAGTTTGTCATTTTTTCCATAGCTAAAGATAACAAGACATCATGAAAACCTGGAGAAAATAGGATATAACAGAAACTGAGTTTGGATTTACATAAAGGACATTGTCATTCGAATATACATTACATAATCTAATCGAGTATATCTCGGATTTTAGACAAAAAAATTCCTAGAGATCAAATACATAAATGTGTCATGGACAAGGTGCTCCAAGGAGGTACAATGCGACTAGCAGATGCTCCCGGAATGCAGGAAAACCTCGATTCCGAAAGGTCAGGTTGCAAATGCCAGTTTAAGGTTCTGATTTGTAGATTTCCGCTGCTTCTGTTTTACTAGGCTGCTTTTCTGAGCTGTTTTAGTCTAGGATTTCTTTCGCTGATTTATGGTGCTTCTGCTTTTTGTTGGAAGCCTCGAGCACTTCTAAGGAATTCAATCTCTGAGCTTTGATTGCCCCTTTATCCTCCTCAAAGTCATCATCGTCTTTTATTCGTTTCGTATTAGGTTTACCTTGCTGCAAATTCCTATTCCGACTATTTCCCTTGAGCAGACCTTTCTGTTCCTTGCTCTTAAGATTTTGAGCCCCTGTCGCCTCTACTTTCTCCTCAAAGCCTTCGTCCCCCATTTACATTGTCACTACATGTTTCATTGCAGGAAAAGGCCAATAAACAACCATGCGTTAGAGAAGGTCAGATGACCAGCTGCCAAAGCACTCGGCTCATCACTCGAAAGCTAACTTAGAAACAAGACCACTAGAATAAGTTCTAGATCATACCTTTGTCATTGATCCACGAAAACATTTTTTTGCATCACACTCGTACTCACCTTTTCTATTTGGTGCAGAAAATTGACATCATTCTGCATAAGATATATTATAGCTGTTAGTAACGGCAGACAATTCATGTAGATATGGCACCACAGAAGTCACCGGTCTCAGTATGATAACTACGATTGTAACTACTCACAAGGCAGCAGATTAGTACACCAATGATCACTTGTCACCCCTAACGGCATTTATGTTCAAGACCAGAACACAAGTTTCGAAACTAGTACTATTATAAAGTTATGCACATATGAGTGTCGAGCAAAAGAAACACATAAGGAGTTTCGGGGTAGGCATTCTGCTCCAGTGGAACTCAAGAGTCAAGAAACAAGATACGTTTTACTTCTTACCGAAGTAACAAAACTCAAAGTCAGGCATTGTCAGTATAAGTGTATAACTAGTATTAGAACGCACAAAATATAACTTGACTATAGTATATAAAAGTCAAGCAACATTTGAACAAAAAGATTGACCAACATACGAAGAAAACTGAAAAACTTGGGCAACAGAAACAAAAGCTGGCATTCGCAATCGCAGGAATGGAAATGTATATTGAACCGGCATCTGATGCATTCGCAGAAATTTCATCAACGGGAAAAGATTAATCAATGTGAGGAGTAATTTGACTAACCGGCATCTGATGCAAGGTACACATCAGTCATCTCAATGTCCCATTTCTCTCCAAGTTTATAGAGAACCATATACTCTATGGTTTTGTTAACAATCTCTGAAGGTAGAAGTTTACTCACGCCAGTCATATCCGCTATTGGACCCGGTGCAGTACCATTAACTCTGATATCATACAGTCTGAACACCATTCCAGAGCTAAGCTAAATTTCTTTTCAAGGCAACGACCGCTGCCAATAGATACAAAACATAAATTCACAAGATATCCATAGCAAAACCTGCAAACAAAACAAATGGATGAAATCATGATAATCACAAACCTTGGAGCAGATACATGAGTCTGATATGCAACCGTATAATGCAATATGGCAATAATGTTCAGTATAAACCCACCTTACAAGCTTTTCCCAGATGCCCCTTACTTGAGGTACTTTACAGCTTCATTGCACATAGTAAATGTTCCGACAGAATCAATATCCATAACTGCACATAAAAAATCATTGCATTCGAACTCATTTTCGCCCTATTAGGCCTATGCAGATCGATTATCCCTCACTCACACTAATCTACAGTTGATTTTGCATATGAACAATTGATTATGCTAGATGTATCATAAAATTGCATATATTTACACAGTTTGCAGACAATCGAACAGATCAAAACTGAAACAGCCTTAGTCAATTGAGCTGAAATTCGAAACGAAAAAGGGCGTTCGAAGCGAAATGAGACCAGTAAAAGCCATTAGGAGTAAGATCCTCAGCAGCAACAAGAAAATTGCCAGCAGCAGCATTAACAGGAATACAAATACTCTCTGAGCATCTTTCCTAACATCATCCACAAACCCTACAGCCTAAAAAGACATCAAAAAACACAAACCTGAATCAACTGATCCATGAAATCAACAATTACAATTAACAAACAAACAGTAGAAGATTGAGCATCAATTGATACATGTGATGGTTGAATTGGAGTACTCACAGATATGGGATCGGAGTGCAGAAACATACAAACTCAACTCTTAATCAACGGAATTGCGATATCTAAGAAAATAAATGGGAATCCCGAAATGAAATGGAATTGCGATATCTGAGAACATAAATGGGAATCCGAAATAGAAATGGAATTGCGATCTCTAAGAACATAAATGGGAATCCGAAATAGAAATGGAATTGCGAAAAGAAAGGTGCTTCCGTTTCTGCCCTGCACATGAATATAGCAAGAAACCTTCTCGGCTCTCGCTGCAACTTCGCCCTTTTCAACTTCTGCATTATGTTCCGTCAGTCGTGTTTCTGCAGCTTCTCTTGCAGCATCAATTTCATCATTGCCAATCAATATACAAGACGTTTTGCCTCATTTAATTCCAGATATCTATCTATGGCTCATTCTGATAACTCTGTGTTTTGTGTTTCTCTGTTTCTTCTTGTTTCTTCTAAAAAACAGAGACAAAGAACAAGTGTGCTGTATTCATAATTAGGCCCTTCTGTGAAGAAGCTGATTACAACTGCCTTCTCAAACTGATTAAAACTGCTGTCTCAACCTGATTGCAACTGCTTTCTCAAACTGATTATAACATGGGGAACTGGGGTGGGTTTCTTACGATTTTCGGAAAATAAGGTAAACTTGCATCAAGTAAATACGTGCACACGAATGATTCGATTCGATTCATAACAGACTTACTATATATAAGATTATAGAACCAACAGTCTGACAATCAAAAAAACAACATCCTGACAATCAAACCATAAACCATACAGTCTAAGAAACCTCAAAGCTTCTCATGATCAAAATTCATCCCACAATATAGTATTCGAACAAGAAATCGAAATCTAAGAAACCTCAAAGCTTCTCATGATCAAAATTCATCCCACAATATATAGTATTCGAACAAGAAACCGAAAACAACATAAATTAAAACCTTTCTGCCAAACGAGCAGTAACCTGTCTCAGCTTAGAGTACACCTTAGCAGCCGGAGAGCCCATAATCAAGCTGCAGAGCGAATCCCTCGCAACCTTGATGCACGAAAACGTCCCCAGTATATGAATCTTCGTATTAGCAATCACAATCCTCGTCTTGGTGGAGTTTTCAATCGCAAACCTAACTCTCCCACCTTTACCACTGAGCCTCCCAATTGCCCTAGACAAATGCTCCCCTTTCAACGTCTTGACATCCTTGATCTCGAACGACTCCACGTACAGCTCGTCCATTCGGAGCAGGGCCTCGGCATCGACGACGTCGAATCCGAGCATGAAAGCTTGGATAAAGTCGGCGCATTTCTGGAGGTAGCCGAGCTCAGGGGTATCAGGGAATGTCTTGAGCTCGATTCGCTTGGCTTTGAGGTTCATACGGATGTCGACTTTCATTTTATTGTGGACGTGATCGTAGATAACGTCCCAGGATTTTTTTAGGGGAGTGAAGCGGTGAGGAGGGACGGAGATTTTGCGGAATTGGATGACTCCGTCGGCGATTTCGCCGGCTTTTAGGGCTCGGAAGTTTGGTTTTCCGGAGAATTGAGTAGGTTCCTTGGAGGTGGCAGCTGCTGCGGCGGCGGCGGCGGTCGGGGGTTGAGCCTCCTCCAATTCCATAGCAGCAGGTTTTGCTTCTTCGGTTGCCAAGGTAGATTTTGCAGCAAAAACCTTGAAGAGAGAGAGAGAGGAGACTAGAGAAAGACAATTGCTAGGGTTTTATTGTGGGTTTGGAACCAAACTGATTGAGATTGGGCCGACATAGTGGCCCATTATAATTGGAGAAAATTACATTAGGGACCTATCTCCCACCTTCATTTACCAAAAAGGAGCTGTACTTCAGTTTTTCAACATTCAGAGGACAATCCAACCTTTACATCCATTTTGAGACCCTTATACCCCTGATCACCCTTTACTTACATTTTCAACTTCACATAGTACAGTTTACTGTTAGCCGGCAGAGGAGTTGTACTACAGCTCCTTCTTCAAATTTCATGTTCATCTTTTTGTTCTAGATTCAGCCCCTTGTTCAAAGTTCATATAATATTTGTTAATAACTTATAAATAATAGTTAATTTGTAATGTAAATAGTTTATATTTTCGTGGTAAACTATTACTATATTGTAAATAATTAATTTTTATTAAAAAATAGTTAATGTTTTTCGTAAATAGTTGATAATTATTATAAATAATTGATTTCATGTTAAAACAATTGATATTTTTATTATAAATAGATAATGTTTTTAAGTAGTCTTAAAGAGTTGATATTTATTATGAATAATTGATATTTATGTTAAAACAATTGATATTTTATTATAAATATATTATATTTTTAAGTGGTTTTAAATTATTCACATGTATATATGACATACATTAGATATACATGTGTATATTGTACACATACACATGTATGTTTAAAAATACACACACTTTTTAACTTATTCGGAGTCGTTTTATTTTCATAGTTTGCTTACTCAATAGATATACATATGTATATATCAAAATATACACGTGTATGTTAGAAAATACATGTATGTAACGTAGAATATATACAAAATTATATTAATACTAAAAATCAATATATTCTTTTTAAAAATAAGAATGAAACAAAGTTCACCAAACAAAGAAACAAATTTCACCCAACAAACAATTGAACTGTTCCGTGTTATTTGCCTCCATGTCCAACAAATAACAAGCAACTATTATCGACAAAGAACAATACAAATTTTATCCATTCTTCCTCCATTTACTTTCTGTCTAACATTCCCAAAGTCATTCTTGCTCCAATCGATTAAACCCATCTTACACCCCTCAATCGAAGACGCGAAATCCAGATCTGGATTCCACACTTTTTTTATGGCGTCCTCACAGGAAGCAGCCGATGGAAGGCGCCGGTGGTGGGGAGGAGGAGGAGGCGCCGTTGGTGGTGGTGGGGACGAGGCACCGCCGGTGGTGGTGGGGGGAATCATCGAATTTCGCAAGGACGGTAAGGTACCGCTAGCGTTTGTGAGCCAAAACAGATATGCTTTTCTAGCTCCACCTACCGGAAAGTGGTCTTCGTCAGCTGTGTAACAAGAAAAAGAGAGTGTACTGAGTAAACACAGCACAAGGGTAGAAGCGTAAGGTGGGGAGTATACACAAGGGTAGAAATGTAACTTCACGTCCATCTTCACCCCTAACTTTACCCAGACACTGTACAGCCTTTTTATGAGTAAAGGTGAATGGCCAGGCACCTGTGGGTTACTCACTCTTATAATTGGGCCTGCTGAACCATATATACTCATAACCCATAAGCCCACCTGCGGTGAAGAGGGTGAAGAGGTCGACGAAGGCTTTGTTCAATTTATCTGAAAATTTAAACTGAACTGGACGGAACTGAAGTATAAGTTTGTATTATGCGCACCTAAACTTTAAGGGATTTGAAATGAACACAACTGAAATTAATGTGAATTGAACAGAGCCGAAGACTTAAAAGAATGACGATGGATGGGCTTTAGTGTCGAAGGCGCTAGGCGCAGAGGAGACGAGTTGAATGAACCGTGAAGTAAAAGAATAGTATTTAGGTTCGGTGGGACCGGTAAATTCGACTTACATGAATCTCGAATTATCCAAGAAATATTGGTGGAATCTTGAAATTTTCAAGAAATGTTGGTGGGATATGTGTTGAAATAATATTATTAGTCTAGTTTTTCCATATGAATTGATTCGCTAGAAATTGCAACCACTCGCGGATGTAGACGAGGGTGGTACGAGAGGACCGATCAACTGCACTAAATTTTCGAATTTGCTATTGTACAATTGATTAAACTTTTTTTAAAAATTGAAGCATAGTGTACCACATAAATTATTAAATAACATTTTCGACAATCATAAACTCCATTCCTGGCTCGGCCCCTGACTGCAACTAAAGAGATTTCATATTAGGAGGTTGAAGTGATTGACAAGCACGGAAAATAGGAGATGGATAATACAGAGATAGAGCATGTATAACAAGGGCATTGCCATTAGAATATATTGCATAATCTCAAAGTAGATTTTAGACAAAAAAAAAAATAAAAAAATCCTGGAGATCAAATACATAAATGTGTAACGGACAAAGTTCTCCAAGGTACAAGGATCACAAAGCTGCTATACTATTCACATATGACTTGTGCAATTTCAATGCGCTCCCGAAATGCAGGAAAACCTCAATTCTGAGAGATGTGTAATGCTGTATCGCGAAATATGCAGTATGCGACTATGCGTAGGCAGGTCAGGTTGCAAATGCCAGTTTAAGCTTCTGATTCTTTCTTAGATTTCCGCTGCTTCTGTTTTACTAGTCTGCTTTTCTGAGCTTTTTTTGTCTTGGATTTCTCCTCAGAGCCATTAGCAACTCTTCTCTCCTCAGATTTTTTCGCTGATTTATCATGTTTCTGCTTTTTGTTGGAAGCCTGGAGCACTTCTAAGGAATTCAATCTCTGAGCTTTACTTACCTCTTTATCCTCCTCAATGTCGTCATTGACTTTCAGTCGTTTCTTATTAGGTTTACCTTGCTGTGAATTCCTGTTCCGACTATTTCCCTTGACCTTGAGCAGACCTTTCTGTTCCTTGGTCTTCAAATTTTGAGCCCTTCTCGCCTCTACTTTCTCCTCAAAGCCTTCGTCCATCATTTTCATTGTTACTACACGTTTAGCCTTGTATACCTGATTGCAGGAAAAGGCCAATAAACAACCATGCGTTAGAGAAGGTCGAATGACCAGCTGCCAAAGCACACGGCTCATCACTCGAAAGCTAACATAGAAACAAGACCACTAGAATGAGTTTAGATCATACCTTTGTCATATGATCCTCGATGATGTTTTTTGCTTCACACTCGTACTCTTCCAATGGCTTTTTAATAGTCTCTTCTATTTTGTGCAGAAGATTCACATCGTTCTGCATAAGATATGTTATAGCTGTTAGTACTGGCAGTCAGACAATTCATGAAGATATGGCACCACAGAAGTCACTGGTCTCAGTAGGATAACTACAATTGTAACTACTAACAAGGCAGATTAGTACAGCAATGATCACTTGTCACCCCTAACGCCATTTATGTTCAAGACTAGAACACATGTTTTAGAACGGAGTAATATAAAGACGAGTGTCGAGCAAAAGAAACTCATAAGAAGTTTCGGGGTAGGTATTCTGTTGAAGGGGAATTCAAGAGTCAATAAGACGAGATACATTTCATTTCTTACCGGGGTAACAAAACTCAAAGCCAGGCCTCCTCTACCAGCCCTAGCAGTACGTCCAACACGATGAATATAATCCTCAGGGTACCTGTAATAGATAGGAGATGGGTTATATCAAGACACATCATGTATTAAATATATCTTTAGATAACTGACAGAACATTACCTAGGAACATCATAGTTCAATACCAAATCTACAGTTGGAATGTCTAAACCACGATTAGCAACATCCGTGGCTATCAACACAGACACCCGTCCAGATTTGAATTGATGCAATGCCGATAGCCTTGTTGCTTGGGGTTTCAAAGAATGCAGAGCTGCATTTTCAACCTCAAGCTCTTCCAGCAACAAACTCAGAAGTTCACAACTCCTGCACGACCATGATATAGTAATATGAAGATTAATTCTAATTGACATTTGCAGTCAAATGGACAGTTCAATCGGAGATTAAAGAGCAATTTATAAAAGTCATATTTTTCAATAGTCATCCACAAGGTAATACGAGTATAGCTCAACGACTTAACCCAGCGATACCCAGTCTTCACTACCAACAATCCATCCCTTGTAACAAAACTCTGTAGGTATTATTTGTGCAAAGGCATTCTTAAATTATAAAAATTTCACTTCTTCACCACAAGTTATCTCAATTACCATATATGTCAGAGGACTTGCCCAAGTATCATGCACTATAGTATCATCTGTACGATCTGTGTAATCTTGCACATAATCTAAAATATGATGTGCAACAAAAACAGATAATGAAACTGTATTCACAGGTGTGTAAGAGAGCAAATTACCTGCAGGTGTCGGCAAAAATTATGGCAGATCTTACATCCATTTCTTTCAAGTTCTTTAACAAATGTAACAAAAACACATCCTTCTCATGCTGCGGCATATATATGTATTGCTGTTTTAGCGTT
Organism: Plantago coronopus; assembly: GCA_036897195.1. NCBI lineage: Eukaryota > Viridiplantae > Streptophyta > Magnoliopsida > Lamiales > Plantaginaceae > Plantago > Plantago coronopus. The sequence goes on from JAYMSL010005203.1 coordinate 8,732, forward strand.
TTCACCGTCTCGAAATCCGCATATGCTTTATAGACGTATGCCCGTTTTCCTGAAACTTCGAGCAGTGCCTCTAAATTACTAGTCATGGTTGCAGAAAATAGTAAAGTTTGTCGGCTCTTCGGCAAGCACTTGAAAATAACTTTCAATTCATCTTCAAAGCTTACACCCAAAACTCTGTCTGCTTCATCTAAAACCAAAAACTGCAGAAAATGATAATTTATCAGCCTTCAACGCAAAAGAACTCATGATGCAGCAAACTGTAGTAATTCTTTGAGAGCAACAAATATAAAATCCTACAACATGGCGAGAATTAATCGAAAGATGCTACTATAAAGCTGATTTGTCTATACAGAGATAGAAGTTACAAACAACCTATCTACTCTCAATCACATTCATTCCTAAGAACATATACTACATCTCTTCCAAACTTAATTACTAATTTCCTCTCAAATTGAACTGCAATATTCCAAACATATAAGCTTTCATAAAATTCAAGACTTTCTACTCCGATAAACAAATTCATACACGAAAAACAATATCACAAACCACGAATCATGAATCACGATTTCGAATAAAAAAACCACCTTCGTTTTCGAGAAAACCGCAGGAATATCAGGACTCTGCTCAATAAGAACCTTCTTCCAAACCTAATTACTAATATCCTCTCAAATTGAACTGCAATATTCCAAACATATAAGCTTTCATAAAATTCATGACTTTCTACTCCGATAAACAAATTCATATACGATAAACAATATCACAAACCACGAATCACGATTTCGAATAAAAAAAACACCTTCGTTTTCGAGAAAACCGCAGGAATATCAGGGCTCTGCTCAATAAGAACCTTAATCCTCCCGGGAGTCGAAATCACCACATGAGGCCTCTGCATAAGGCTCTATCCTAAGAACATATACTACATCTCTTCCAAACCTAATTACTACTATCCTCTCAAATGGAACTGCAATATTCCAAACATATAAGCTTTCATAAAATTCATGACTTTCTACTCCGATAAACAAATTCATATACGAAAAACAATATCACAAACCACGAATCACGATTTCGAATAAAAAAAACCACCTTCGTTTTCGAGAAAACCGCAGGAATATCAGGACTCTGCTCAATAAGAACCTTAATCCTCCCGGGAGTCGATATCACCACATGAGGCCTCTGCATGAGGCCTCTGCATAAGGCTCTATCCTAAGAACATATACTACATCTCTTCCAAACCTAATTACTACTATCCTCTCAAATGCAACTGCAATATTCCAAACATATAAGCTTTCACAAAATTCATGACTTTCTACTCCGATAAACAAATTCATATACGAAAAACAATATCACAAACCACGAATCCCGATTTCGAATCAAAAAACCACCTTCGTTTTCGAGAAAACCGCAGGAATATCAGGGCTCTGCTCAATAAGAACCTTAATCCTCCCGGGAGTCAATATCACCACATGAGGCCTCTGCATAAGGCTCTATCCTAAGAACATATACTACATCTCTTCCAAACCTAATTACTACTATCCTCTAAAATGGAACTGCAATATTCCAAACATATAAGCTTTCACAAAATATATGACATTCTACCCCGAT
>JAYMSL010005204.1:0-10333 GCA_036897195.1 Plantago coronopus
CATGTACAGAACATAATCATTATTTCCAGCAATACACAGAAAATTTCTCAAAAGGTTTCTTCATTCTCTCAACTGTTTTTCATCTCTATCTTCAACTTTTACTAATTCTGCAATGGAGCTTCCGATTCAATGCAATTTATCAGTATCTGTGATAAAAATTCGAACTCGTTTCAATTTCCAAACTAGTTATAGTACCTTGATATCTGAATCACTGCGAAGAGATTAGCCATAACGATTGTCCACCTAGGTGTCGTAAGGAAAACCACAATGTAAGGTTCTACTTTTGAACCGAATGCCCAATATCCTAGAAAAGCTAATTGCCAGTAAGTCGAAACAATGACAGAGTATGCTGCTGATACGTCCTTGCTCACTGTACTCTGGCAAAATCAGGATGTTTTCGTTTTAGGCCTTGACAATAACATTTCTGCGTAGATTTGCAGAAGGAGATAATATCATCCTGCTATACATCTATTTCAGGAGCATTGCATCACCGAATGAGATGGCAATAGCTCCAAGAGCATTGAAAGCTCGGAATGCCTTATCAGAGGAATGTCCTGGCAAAATATAGCCGATCTGTGTTCCTCCTTGCAGCAGTAAATTTGGAAAGTTACCATAAGTGAAACTGATCTGGTCCAAGAGCGTTGCTGTTTTGTTTGGTAAATTGATTGTGAAATTTCTGACTATCCTCTGCTTTTCATGCGGTTTCTTTTATGAGGACTGAAAGTGAAACTGTTACAAGATGAGTGTTTGACACTTGGTTCGGGAGATGGGTTAAGTTTCTAACTGAGTTTAATATTACAATCTGACTTTGACATGAATTAAGGTTAATGCATTTATTTTAATTTTACATACTCTGATTACTATTTCTGAATTAAGAAATTCCGATAACTCTAAAACATCATTGAGTGTAATAAGTCTACAAATATTCAATTCACCCTTTCTTCTGTTTACATGTATCTGCTAACTAAAAACAACTGTAATGGAAATGAGGTAATGATATGAACGCGAAGACGCTAGGTCTTATGGGCCTGTCACCTGTGTTGTTTTCTTCAGTTAGGTGAGACTTATTTATCATTTGCTGCTAATGAACCAGAAATAAGTCCTCCAATTAACAACCCACAACAGCACAAATCTGGGTCTAATAATTTGTACTAATTGATAATTCTCCTAAAATAATGCATTTATCTGCATTACTCAGTCAACTACTACACATGTATTCTGGAGAAGAACTAGGGAATATTTTATATTTTACCATAGAAATTTTGAATCATGTACTTGTCTCTTTCTCTACTTTACTGGATTAACTTTATATATTCTCTATTATTTCTTCTTTTTTTTTTGGTAATGAACTTTATATATTCAGTGATGTTGAAATCTGTCTTTTCCTGGGAAGAAATTTATATCAATTACTAGATGTAATCATGCTGTTGTTATCATGTTGAAACAGATCTAAGTTTTTTCTGTTGCCATCATTAGTAAATCAGATGAGATCTACTCTATCGTCTCACAGGCATAATAGTACTCGTAACATCTTGTGAAAGTTGTAATTTTCTCTAAAATAGGTAGAAAGCTATAACGTGTTCGTCTAATTCATACTAATGTGATGTTACGTTTCTATTATTTAAGAATATCACGCTTATTACAAGACTTAATCCTAATACTCGTAGCGGAATTTACAGAAACTTAACAAATGCATAAATTTAGAGAAAATGCAGAACAAATTCAAATTGAAAACATTGACAACACTCAAAGCTAACAAGCCCATTATTTGCACGCCTCCAAATTTGCTATGAAGACAAAGGTCGACAACTCATAATTGAGACTAGATAGATATAGGTTCACATTATCACAAGCGCCCATAAAATCTTTGGATCCATATCTCTACACATTTCTGGTAAAAATATGACTCACAATTCTCAAAGAATCTCCAAACATTTATTCACCAATACACAAAAATGTATCCATTATTTCAAATCTACAGTAATTAAACATAGTTAAATGACTACATCAATAGTATAATCAAGAAAAAGCTAATAATAAATCATATAACAAAAAAATTTGATCTCCGCATTTATAATTGTAACATAATTGTCGATTCAAAAAAAATTGTAACATACTTTTAGGACATTATTAATTACTTTATAGTTATAAAAGTAAGCAGATTTGGATAATAATTTCCGAGTCTCTAGCGTTATGTTACAGTAGCCCGAAAAAGCTCATCTTCAAATCCAAGTCCATTAACTACTTTTATATGTGGCACTGCGTTCTTTAAGAACAGATTTCCAGAAATTTGACCTTTTTGTAAAAGTTCAAACAACCACTGACTTTCTCAAATTTTTATATGCAACAAAGAAGAAAAAAACACACACATACACACAGCAGAAGAGCATCTTCAGCAACAGTGGAAACTTGATAGTGATTTCTTGCACGGCAAATTCAGCTCCATAATCAATTTCTTCTTATCTTGTTAGTATCATCACTTGTGTATGTTCAAGGTTGCAGAAATGGCAACCTTGATGATGCCTGCAGGTGCTTGGAACATGCTTGTACACAATGTGTTTCTCGGCTTCTTCTTCAGATATAAAGGCTCCAGCCATGCAGTATTGGTGTTCATCTTCATCTGCCAATTCTTTGTCCTGGGAAAATGTCTTGACACCAGTGATATGTCTTATTCGGAAATGGATGCCGTCGCTGCTTTACCAATTGACACTGTTTTCAAGTTTCCGGCACCATTGCCCACTTGGTCATCTGGTAAGTTTCTACACTTTGATTTGATGTGTTTCGAATTCTTGAAAAGATGAGATGTTTGGTGAGTTTTCAAAAGGTCGTGAAATATAGATGAGAATAAGTTGGAAAAGTTTGAAATGTGTTGAGTTTTAAAATCTCATGCTTATTTTATCTGTGTGGCCAATAGGCCCTAGACAGGTCAGGTGTATAACAGTATAAGGGTAATGTTGAATACTTTGTGGGAGGTCTGCACATTTTCTTTGCATTGCGAGGTGCGAAACATGTCGATGACACGGCTCTAATGTTAGTTTGTTGCTCATGTTGATGTTTGGAAAACTAGGTGGTGGATTTGGAGCTGGAGTGATTGATCTTGGAGGAGGACTGCAAGTGAAGCAAGTATCAACCTTTCAGAAGATTTGGGCGAAAAATGATGGAGGACCTAACAATCTAGGAGCAACATTCTTCGAGCCTTCGCCACTTCCAGATGGATTCTCCATGCTTGGTAGCTATGCCCAACCCAACAATCAACCCCTTTTCGGTTGGGTTTTGGTGGGAAAAACCAATGCCAGTGATCAATCAGGTGACATTCTCAAGAAACCAACAGATTACACTTTGGTCTGGTCTAATACCGAGGAGTCCGGCTACATTTGGCTCCCAACTCCACCCGAGGGATACAAAGCCGTAGGCCACGTCGTCACGACCTCACCCGATAAGCCTTCTTTGGACAAGATTCTGTGTGTTCGATCAGACTTCACTGATGCGTCGGAGACTGAAAACTGGATTTGGGGAGAAGGTGGCCTTAATGTGTATGGTATGAGGCCTACAAACAGAGGGATTAGTGCACAATCTGTGAGTGTGGGCACATTTGTTGTTCCAAGCCAAGTTGATGGTACATTACCACTGTCTTGTTTGAAAAACAACAAATTTTCTTTATCTTCTCTGCCTGACCTAAACCAAACCCTTGCATTGTTTCAAGCATACTCACCATACGTTTACTTTCACCCTAAGGAGACACACCTCCCTTCTTCCGTAAATTGGTACTTTGCAAATGGGGCGCTATTGTACACGAAGGGAGACGAGTCGAATCCTGTTCCTATAGAGTTGAATGGCACAAACCTTCCCCAAGGCGGTTCGAACGATGGTGCGTACTGGATAGACCTCCCGATTGATGATGGTGCCAAGGAAAAAGTGAAAGTAGGAGATTTAGCTACAGCAGAGGCTTATGTACTTGCTAAGCCAATGCTTGGGGCTACATTTACAGATATACAGGTGTGGATTTTCTATCCGTTCAACGGGCATGCAACCGCAAAGCTTGGAGCAATAAAAGAAATTTCGCTTGGGAAGATAGGCGAACACGTTGGAGACTGGGAGCACGTGACGCTGAGAATCAGCAACTTTGATGGCATCTTGTACAGAGTGTACTTTGCACAACACAGCAAGGGAACATGGATTGATTCTTGCTTGTTAGAGTTTCAAACAGGTAACAAGTTTGTGGCATATTCATCACTGAATGGTCATGCGACTTATTACCAAGCAGGCTCTGGTGTTGCGGATATTGGGATAAGAAACGACACTGCAAAGAGTGACATGATGATGGATACAGGATCTGCGTTTTCGCTTGTGGCCGCAGATGCAGCACAAGTTGCTCAACCCCCATGGTTGAATTTCACAAGAGAATGGGGACCAAAGATAAGTTATGATGCAGCCAACGAGGTGAAAAAGATCGAGAAACTAATGTTTGGGAAGCTAAAATCTATGTTCAAGAAGCTGGTTGATTCACTGCCAGATGAAGTTTTCGGAGAGCAAGGGCCAACGGGTCCTAAGGCGAAAGACAGTTGGGCTGGTGATGAGAAGTGAGGGAAAAGAGAGAAAATGTTGCAATGATTCTTTATAGCATAACAAATCTGTCCTCATAAAAATTTATATATGTCTATTGAATTGCAAAGCACAGAAAGCAGAGACATTTGATCCATTATTAGCTGCTAATATGGCAGGGTTAACAAGAACAGGAGATACACTAGAAGAACAAACTATCTTCTTAAATAAACTTTCGCTAGGTCTAATGTGTAACAAGAACGCGAAGAGACAAATACTGCAAGTCGGCGTTAATAGAACATTTTACAACTTACAAGCAGAGTAATGAGCTGCGCTCAAACCCCTCAATCAAGAAAGGGTTTTTAATCACAAATTCTAGACATGAAACTTTCATTCTGCAGTCATATTCAGGTCAAATCCGGTCTCTGGCAGGATATGGGTAAAGCTCGACCATGTTCTGACTTCTGATACAGTTCTGATAGCGCATGCTGATCTCAAGCGGTTGTGCAATGATTAAGCACTGCATAGTCAAGACTCAACTCATTGAAAGGAGCTTATGTCGTGTGAAACAATTTAGACAAGTGTAGCAGTAGCAAAAAGGAAAACAGAAAAGGCCATTACTGAAACAAAAATGGAAATTAGGTCTCTTGTGTTATTTCTTCTCCAAACAATAATGCTTTGGCAAATCAACTAAGATGGCCTAGTACCTTATTGATGAATTCAGTAAGTGCACACAGTATAACATTTTCAATGACTTGTAACTGAGACCTTCATGCGTTGAATCATTGAGTTCCAACAGGCAAGTGAGCAGAAAAATAGTAAACACCATGATTCAACAGCCACCATGTCCACAACAGAGCCAGTTTTATGCGAGTTGCAAATTTGTAGAAATAAATTCTCACAAGTAAACGTAGAGCTTGTAATATGAAAGGCACAGCGAAATTAGTTCATTCTGCCAGATTCTATACTCTTGGGTGACAGGACAAATTTATCCATTATGCTAAATCTTGAAATACTGATTCTTGCATTGAGAGGTTTCAGTCATTTGAAGATTTTTTGTAACAAAAACTGAACGGTGTGTTAAACGACAAAAGATTCGAATAGGAAAAAAGACACCCAAGTTGATCAATGCAGTCAGCATATTATTAGACTTTTCAAATAATCCTGTCAATACTGAATCTAACACTCAATTAGGAATTTAAAAAAAATGAGACATCGAGATAATGCTCAGCGAGCTCTTAAAAAAAAAATGCTCAGTGAGCTCATTAGTAACTTTGCGGATCCATTCATCCCATATCTAAAAGATGTTCTTAATTCAATAGCTTCACGAAGCCCGGTACCATGAATTGGACAAAAGTATTAATTCAGGAACCATAAAAGATAGTTACCTGTTGTAAATGCGTAGCTAATATATCTCATCATCAGGAATCTCAGGATTAACATACTTCAATGGGTCTGATCCATCATCAAGAAAACTCAAGCGCTTAACCTGCGCTGGAACGGGGCTAAGTGGGATAATGCTATCACGATCAATGACTCCATCTATAAGACCGTATTCAACTGCTTCTATGGGTGACATGAAACGATCTCTATCAATATCCTTTTCGACTTGTTCAGGCGTTCGACCACTGCACTCAGATATGATGCTTACAACATTATCCTTGGTCTTCATGAGTTCATTTGCCTGAATTTCCACAAGGTGTGCTAGCCCACCGGTACCTCCATATGGTTGGTGTATCATGATCCGTGTATTGGGCATAGCAAAGCGTTTCCCTTTAGTTCCACCAGCAAGGATGATGGAAGCTGTTGATTGCGCAGTTCCAAGGCCAACTGTAGAGACATCAGCTCTCACTAGCTGTATAGTATCATAGATGGCCATAGTAGCACTGAATCAGGAGGTACAAAGTATCGTCAAACCCGGAAAAGAATGACCAGTTATAAACTCTCATGCATGCAGTATGGTAAACAATTAAATATATCAAACTCCGTTGGACAGTGCAGGATAACAGAAAGTAAGATAGATCATGACGCATAAATTACTAGAAATCACAGCTCTTCCTGACATGTAAACATGCAGTGCACAGTTTAGAACATTGGCCATAACCAGAAAAATTCGACAATCAAGGTTAAATAAAACCGAAGAACTCCCCGGAATTTCTTCGTAACTGCATGCAGCCATGCAGGCAATTAGTCTCATTGAACTGGTAACACGTCAGTTTGCAAATCACGATTCCATCATTTCCAATCACGTGAATTTTCTCCTAGTTTGCTTCTAGATAGGATAATTTGATTGCATCATCATTACACATAAAATTGGGAAATTGATGGTCAATAAACGCTTAATTAACTAGAGCATAAATGGATAGTTTCAATCTCCACCCAAATTCTATCAAAGAACCTTCCTAAACATAAAATCAGACAACCCAACCAATCTACAGCACTATATACTTTGGGTAGCTTTCCAATACAATTCAAGAAATCCTAACATTCAATTAATTTAGTAAATTTAAAAGAAAAACAAATTTCCCTTTAGAAACCAAACCAGTCCATGTCATCCAAATTCAAATTCAAATTTCTCATTAATTAATTTGAGTTCAGTAAAGCTTCATTCCTACCTTCACTCTTGACAAAAAAAACCCTGAAAACAGGTTTCCATTTTTGCCTGGAACATCTACAGGGGTTGGGTTTGTCTACTTAACTTAGCGACCTCGTCAACAGACAGAGATCAAATGTCAAACCTAAAAGGTACTCTGCAAATCCCGCTAAAGCTTAAAAGGCATTTTCACGAACCGAACCATATTCGAAGTTCGATTTCAGCAGATGATAAGTCAAAGTGATCATATCTTTCCTAACAGTGAACGACTGAACATTATCGTTGCAAAAACAGATAATAGGTCCAACAAGTTAAAACAAAATCCCAGAATCAACTCTAATAATCACCTAACCAGCTCATTCTTCCAACTTAATCAGCTCCAACAACATTTACACACGATTCACTTAAAATCTAGTAGTACTACATTTATATCCGATTCTGCTCGAATTATATCATTTGACCGTAAGTTTAACCTCTTGGCAAACAGCAGACACTAAATGTTGCATAGTATACTAACAAGAAACAACAATTGAAAGTAACAGTACCTAATTTGCATATGTAAACATTACAAAACAAGAAGGCAATAAAAACCAAAACTTTAGTCTACTGAAGCAGAAATCAGTGAAGAGAATCACCTGAGGGAGCCACCACTACAATTGATAAAGAGACGAATATCACTAGTGGGATCCTTTGCATCCAACAATAGCAGCTGACTGATGATAGCATCAGCGAAATAATCGGTAATCTCGCTATCCAAGAAAATAATCCTCTCCCTGAGCAACATCCCGAAGACGTCAGAAAGCGTTCCTCTCCTGGATGATTCAGCCGTCTGCGGTGACGCTGCTGAGATGTGGGTGCGCAGGTAGTCACCGGCGGAGGAATTGAGAGAGCATTTGATGGGTTGGATGATTCTAGTGGAGTGGTTTTGGATGAAGGAGAGGGGTTTAGAAGGAGGAATACAGTTGCGGACGGAAGATGAGGAGGAGAGGTGGGTGAAGGGCGTGGATAGGGTGAGAGACTCCATTGTCGAACACACACTGATACTCCTCCAATTTCTGCAGGTGTTGCGTGTGTGAGAGAAATGGAGAAGAAGATGAGAGGAGAAGAGAGGAGGGGATAATGTGGTTTGGGTTGGACTAAAAACTAACTGGGCTTCTTTTTATGTTAGGCCCGTATTAATTTTGAGAGGTTTATATGCCGGTACCTTTTGGTATACGTGATTTCAGAAAAAAATTAAAATAGTCACAAACATTATATTGATTATAAATGTACAGATTTTAGTTGGAAATGTGTACATTTAGGGTGCAATTGTGTTATAATTTATACAGAATGTACAGCTTAAATGTACAGATTATTACTGTTTTGATTTTATTTGAATTTTTTTGGACACTTTGCTTTTTTTGAAAACATGTTTGTAAACCATCCTTTGGATGTAATTTACCCATTAATTTCCTTGTTCAGTTTTCCTCAACTTTTTTACTACGCAGGTGAGTTGATAACGGGCTTCCCCTCCAACCAATAGGTCTAAGTTCTAAACAACTTTGCCTCTTCAAACAAAAAAAAAAAAGTTAAGTTTCTAATTCAACGCTACAATGATTATTAGTTTTAGCACTCAGTTAAACCCTCTTTTGAGAGTCATGAGGTGGTGCAGTGGTAAATGAATGGAGTTACGAATAGGAGGTCTTGGGTTCGAACTTTGGAGGCACAGGTTTATGTTGTATATTTACTTGATAATTGTAATAGTTTGCTGCTTCAAAAAAAATCTTGTTGAGCCCAGCTATTCTTTTTAAGATATTTTGTATATAAAAAACAAAAAAAAATCAGATAATTCTTCATGTCTCAATGTTTTTTTCCCTTTCGGAGCACAAAATCCTATGTACTAAGTTTGGGAGCTCAAGTTCGACTTGAAAATAATATTAAGATAAAGTGTTATAGAGAAATATCCTATGTTGTCAAGTTCTTATATTTCAATTAATGATAAGACCCTATATTGTGTACCACTCAAATACTAGTAAAATCTTTTTTTAAGAGGTAAAGCAATAATCAATAATTGTTCCCAATTTTTTCCCGTGGTGACTTGAACTCTTGACCTATTTGTTAGAGGTGAAGCGTCTTACCAGCTGAGCTGCGTTTCGTTGTCAATACTAGTAAAATCTTATTCGATAATTGCGCCAAATAATTGTTAAACTCCTTGGTAGGCCGATCAAAGTGTACTCATTTTTACTAGGCGCATCTTCTAGTTGTATTTTTAACAATTAGTGTGCTTGGCTAGGAGCGAATTACCGCTCCGTACTCTCTAATTCTTGACCTTTTTATCTTTTTAATATACTGACATATGGGTAAGGACAAGACTTTACTTCCTTAATCCTTATAGAAATCTCCATAAGTTGCCTTCTTGATTTCTTGATTGTGTTGGTCTTAGCTTGTAGTAGCTCCCTTCAATGGGCAATGGTCTGTATGTATGAGGTTGAGGATAGGTTGTGGATATATGGATTAATCCCACACCTAGATATGGAGGTGAACTAACTCAGCAAGCTCACAATCAAGATTGTTTGTTCTTAATAGTTTGTCAGTTTGAGGTCTGATTTGATCGAGTTGGATTGTTTCCGAGCTCTTTTTATTGGGCAATGGTTTGTATGGTGATTAAACTCGTTTCAATCTATTATAAGTTAGTACCACACCTTGAACTGGAAGTGAGTTCTCGATCGTTTGATTGAAGCTGTCCTTATGGTGATCTTGGTTCTGTCTACTACTAACAACTAGCACAATCTTCATTTGGTTTTCGTCTGAACATGTTTGGATGGTACCGTGTGCTTTCTCACTTTCAGCGCCAATTGTGGAATAATTATTGTTGTCTTGGTTGGGCCAGAAATCCTGGGTTGGGTAAATTATGGGGAAAATTACAATAAAGGGCTATCTACACATTCACATTTCAAAAACATCCACCTCCAACTTCAAAACATCAAAAAGAGGCATTTGATGTGAAGATGTCATTTTTTCACCTCGTGAATTGTCAATTATGCCCCTACTCCATTTTCTTTACCTTTCCATTCTTTTTTCTCGTTTCTCTTTCTTCTTTGTATTTTCTTTGATTTTCCTTTCATCTCAGTTCTGTGTCTGTAATGTTTCTGTCCCAGATCAACTAAGTTCAACTAAGTGTGTAATACTTCCAGTCTTCCACCATTTCATTATTACATT
>JAYMSL010005205.1:0-10330 GCA_036897195.1 Plantago coronopus
AAATTTTTATTCGTCGGGAAGGAGAGCCGATTCGTCGGTAAATAAATTACCGACGAATGTGGCCAGTTTACCGACGAATAAATTCGTCGGTAAACAGCCAGATTCCTGTAGTGCTTGTAGGGTGGAAGAAAGTTACGCAACCTAAAATAAATGGGGGTCTAGGACTACGAGAAGCTCGGAGAAACAACGAGGCTCTACTATCAAAAATTACTTGGAAGATTATCAACAAGGAACACACTCTATGGTCGAATCTGGTGGAAGCTAAATACTTGAAAGGCCAAGCACTGACGATGTTTTCAGCAAAACAGAGTGACAGTCAGTCATGGAAGGGAATAGTTCGATGTACTGGACTTATAAAGCCGTTCCTGACTTGGAAAATTGGAGATGGGAAGTCTATCCTGTTCTGGTTTGATAAATGGCTCCCGGAAGGAGCCTTATGGGAACACATGGATTTTGTCAATGCTGCAGATAACCGGGTGACTTTAAATCAGGTCCTAAATCCGGATGGGGAATGGGATTTCTCATGTCTGCAAACAATTCTACCAAGTGCAATGATACAGCGCATAACAGAGTCTCAAATAACATTATCAGAAGACAAGGATGTGCTAATATGGAACAAAGCAGCTACGGGTATACACTCTTGCCAATCGGCATACAAAGCTCTACAGGAGGAGTACGGGGAACTGCCAAACTCACCATCAATCCATGCCTGGGTTTGGAAACTCAAGGCAAGTAACAAGATGAAACACTTCATCTGGTTAGCTTCCCAAGATCGACTAGCTACTAATTCACTGCTCTTCCGGAGACAAATCATCCCAACCGGGAGGTGTACAACCTGCAACAAGGAAGAAGAATCAGTCATCCACATCCTTCGACATTGCCCAGCAGCTAGGCAAATTTGGCGGAAACTTTACGACAATAGGGAACTCAATTCCCAAGCAAGAATACCTGACAAAGACTGGATTCGCCTGAATATGGAGGCCAAGCATTCCACTGTCCTCAGAGATGTGCGCGTGCAATGGAGATGGATCTTCTTATCAGCACTCTGGGAAATCTGGAAAGCCAGAAACGAAGGTGTATTTCGTGACCGACATCCAAAGTCCAGAGAAACTCTCACTAAAATCCAACAGCTCGGCTTGGACATGAAAGCCGCAGAGCAAGCCACTGCGAAGACAAAACAACCCAGTAAATGGCAGAAACCTAAGGAGGGATGGGTCAAATTAAATGTTGACGCAAGTGTTGATCCCGATTCGCAAAATTACAAGATTGGGGGATTAATTCGAAATGAAATCGGCGATTGGATAAGGGGCTTTACCTGCAAAATTGGGGTAACATCGGTGACGGGGGCTGAAATTCAAGCGTTGGAACATGGTCTCAAGATGGCTTGGGAGATGCGACCACCACAACTCACGGCGGAGACCGATTCATTGCAGACATACAAGATGGTGACCGGCGAAATGGAGGTGACAAGTGACCTAGAACCCGCGGTACTGCGCTGCAGAGAGCTTCTCAAGCTCCCATGGAGCACCGAAATTAGATGGATAGCTCGATCGGCCAACGAGGTAGCTGATCAATTGGCAAAAGCTTCATTTGCAGAAGAAAGAATGGAGATGGAAGAAGAGCCGCAATTTCTTTTTCCGCTCTTAGATAGAGATAGAGTGTAATGTCTTAATTTTTAGAGTTTTCAATTTCCTTCACTACCAAAAAAAAAAAAATCACTTTTGCCACTCTTCCTGTACACAAATACATTGTGATTCTCTCAATATAGCTTACTTTTCAAGCTTGATTTCAAATATACTCTATTTCTGGTAAGCCTAGCTCTTTAAGTTTTACTAAGCACTTAATCTGGATGAAGCTCCCAATAGCAGCACTTGTAACTTGGATGAATCAAGTTCTTCTTCCTAAACCAATTCCATAAAGTCGGTCTTCAGCAGTTCACACACCTCCAACTCTCCAAGACAGTCCGCTTCACTCCCCTGGATTTGCAATAATTTCTAATACATTTTGTAGAATCTAAAGGAGATACTTTGAAATTCTAGTTAATTAGTAACTTAGTACTGTACTCCTTCTGTGGAATAACAACCTTCTCGTATTGATTCGGATCAATTAAATAAGGATTTGTCACTTATGGAGTATTACATTGCAAGTTTTGGTCGTTTAGGAGCTAAGGTACGTGTGTACGTGTCTTTCTTTTTTGTTGGTTTAAGTAATCAAGCGGACAATCACAGTTCTATTAGAGAATTAATATAAATGACTAGATTCGACAACTCTCTACAAGTTCGAACTTTTAGAAGAGATGAATTCTATCAAGTTCACTATGAAAAATTTCACCCCGGGGCAAGACCGTGTGCACCCCCTCTCACTATTCACATGGATCCCACATAAGACCCTCCTATGAATAGCGAGGGAGAAGTGCAGTGTACTTGCCCTCGTGGTCTCATGAACCGTCTACTGCATCTGCACTTGCCCAGAGTTGCCCTCCTGTTGAATTGACAGAGAGAGAGTACTTAAACAGGCCCAAGCCGAAAACCATTAAATTGGATTTTGAAGTTGGGCTGAGATCTGACTTATCTTTGAATGGGCTCATAAAAATTCGGATCTGGACTCTGTGATACGACCCAGTCAGTTCTGAATTAGACGATGCTCCAGGCCCGGCAATTTTATCGACTCTGGAGGTGGATTTTAAATTTGTAACTTAAATTTAGCTTCTAATATGTAACACCTTAAAAGTTTTCGTATAATTTACCTGAAAATCTGTTAACTGAATTGAATAAACCCGATTTAAATAGAACACTATTAAGATTAAGGTATATTGAACAAGGCAAGTTAAGAGTGGAATCAGCTACATTTTGATGTATTTATGCTGATTACCCAACAAATTAATTTGATTATGAGTCCATTTAACCTTTCTTCAGCTACAGTTGAAGAACAAATTTATGTAGTAGACTTATCACAAATCTTTATTCTATTGAGAAGAAGAGTAGTCATTTGTGACTTCATATCACTTCCAAATTCCAATTATTCTATTTCTAGAATTAGAGATTTTAAAGGATGCCATTAAAAATAATATTAGATGTTCACCAAATATTTTGAACTCGTAAATCGTAATGGAAAAATTAAGCATTAGGTAGGATTTGAGGGTAATTTTATTGTTTGGTTACGGTTGAGGTAATCTTCATGTAGAACAAAAAACCCTGAGAATACCAACTTCACTCTTACAAGTTACTACAACCCAATAAGAATAAGAGAAAAGTGAAGAAGTGGTTCAATTAGCCGCCCATTAGCCGAAAGTTACATGAGCTGATCAAGATTACAACTTAAGTGCCATTACCCTAGCTAACCCATCCCAATAAAATATTTCAAGAGACAGAGAGAGAGAGAGAGAGTTGAAGTATGATATTAAAACAAGATTAATTAACATTTGCAATACTATGTAATATGCTAAAGCAACCAAGATATATCTAGATGATAGAATTTGGAACATTTTGCAAAAGTATCTAACAGACTAGCTATAGTGTATATTTTATACTAATCTGCACTACTATATCATGTTGTGTGGGTGTCACACTTACATAAAAGTGTTTTATGACATTGAATTGCATATATTATCCCTCCTATCATAGGCAATTAGGCATCATCATCTGGCTGCTCCATTTCCTTCTATTCCTTCTTTGGAACTAATTTAACTTCACACTAATTCTGACAACAAAGCGCAACTATTTTGTTAATAGGTCAAAAAAATTGAATTACCTCGCTTTTGATTATTGATTCTCACTTTTGATTTGCCCGCTTAAAAAAAATACTTACACTAATTCTTGACTAATTTGACTTGCACTAGTTTCATTTGTGAGACCTATTCCAGATTCTTCTTGTTTTTATAAGTTCAAATTGCGAAATTTGTATTTGGCGTGGGAGTACGGAAGGGTTCTGTGCCACCATGAGTTGAATCTTTTCTGACTTTTCCATATATCCCATCCATACATGATACACCGCACCGCACTACTAAATTCTGAAATCATCAAGCATCTATGTTATAATTATAATATGTGGTACATTATTATTCTCAACTTTACTACAACAGTCTGTGAAGTTGTTATGAAGTGGAAGATCGAGAATATAACTCAATTGCATTTCCACTATTGCTCTAAATTGTTCATCTCTAATCCGTTCAGTCTAGTAGTCTACAACTTTGGACTCGTACATACCCAATTTAATTCACATCGTAAATTACTCATAAATCACATTTAAAAAACATTTGAAAAATATATTAAAATAATATAAATATTAAACTATATTAATTTTGTTTTAAAACAAATCACGATAAGTGTATGTTGTGATTGAAAAACAGTCAGCAAAACTATTATGGGAATTATTTGACTCGACGAAATCAGTATATTTTTTTGAGAATTTTTATCATAATAATTTAAGATTAAATTGAAATCAAGGTTGAAAGGCGCGGAGGGAGTATTTGGTGCCTAATATTAAAATCTGCTACCCAAAATATGAGAGGACGGGATTTATTTTGAGTGAAATACTGACAATGATTTTTTAAAATTAAATATAATTATTGTTATTAATTAGTTAGAAAAATGGGATATGCTAATTTTGAATATATTTATTGTTATATATGACTGAAATAAGTATATACTCTCTCCGTCCGTCCAAAAATGCATCATTTTGTCATTTTGGGTTTCCGTCTAGAAATGCACCGTTTCCAAAAATGAAAATCTTTTATTACTTTTAAACCACACACTCCTACCCCACTTGTATTATATTTCAATATAGTAATATACTACCACAATTTAGCCTCACTTGTACTAATTTACTTTTCATCTACTACTCCAATATACCGCACTTGTAATATATATCAATATATTACACACTTCCTTAAATACTGTGCCCAAAAGCAAATGGAGCATTAGTGGACGGACGAAAGGAGTATGTTCAAATTAAAATCAAACTGATAAGTTTGAAAAGGTACACCTAAAATAGTATAATGAGAAGTTTAGATGGTCGAATTAATTACTTCCTCCGTCCCGCCCGAAGTTTCCAACTTCCAGTTTTGTCATTTTTTGTGTCACATTTAAAACTTCTTGTTCTATTTTTTGTGTCACATTTACTGAAAATTCAAATTTGAAATTTCGGAAAAAACAGAGTAAGTAGTAAATTAAGATGTTACTGTTAAGTCATTAAGTTGATACTATTTTTTAGCTCTCAAAATTTTAGTGGTTGCTTCTCCTACATATTAAAACCTCCCACCCCTCTCCCTCAAACCATCCACTCCCATCACCACAACCATGTTAACACCTTCTGTTCTTCCCGATTGTGTCTACGAAACACCACCGGCCTTAATCCGGCCAAGCGGCCCGACTCCAAACGACATCCTCTACCTCTCAAACCTCGATGACCAGAAGTTCCTGAGATTCTCAATCAAGTATCTCTACCTGTTCCGAAAATCAGTAAGCTCAGAAAAACTCAAAGAGTCCCTGTCCAGAGTTCTTGTTGAGTACTACCCTCTTGCTGGAAGGCTACGGAGAAGCAAACAAAATGATGATGGTGATGAAGATGAAGATGATGATCGCAAGCTTGAAGTTGAGTGCAATGGAAAAGGTGCAGTTTTTGCTGAAGCGGTAATGGACTTGAGTGGTGACGAGTTCGTGGAATTCGGGAGGAAGCCGAACAAGAGCCTGAGGAAACTGCTGTATAGAGGTGAAGGGTCTCCCAGTTTCTTGGATACTCCTCCCCTTGTGGTTCAGGTCAGCTTACTCAACTAATCTACAAACCATTTCATTTTTTTGTTTGATCTGTAGCTTAAGAAATAAGCTAATATGCATTAAAGAGAGATTAGGGAAAGAGGAAGAATGGGATAGGATTAGACATAAAGTAAAGAGGGTAGATGAGATGAGATGAGATGAGCATGCATGATATTAGCTAGCTGGATCATGTGAGGGAGTACTGACTGGGTGACATTAGTATTACCTTGTACCAAATGAGTAACTTGTCTGGTCAGGGACGATGCAGTCACTGCTGGGCACTGCTTAGTGTTGTCGTTTCCCTCTTCTCAATATAAAGTCTTGTCCTTTCCATAATTCCCAATTACTTTTTAAAAAGAATTTCTTCTCTTTTTGAAACGGAATTTTTTTCATTAATAATTAAAAAGAATAATTTACATTCTATAACAATAAAAAAACCATTTTACTGAAAATTCACGTATACGTTTTATATTTTACACATAACTTTTTAAAATCTTAATGTTTTGATCCCTGAATCGATAAAACATCATTTTCCGTCTCCTACTAATTCATTGATCATTTCATGCCTTTTTTATCACTAAAAATAAATGATATCTTTAACCTATATCTTAACATTTTATACCATTTTTTCCGCGTATATCAAAAGTTCGTATTTCCAAGACTGACTCACATACATATTCTCTTCTTTGATCATAGTCGAAAGTCTTTTGACATTCGAAGAATAATTTAAATATTCTAATAAAAGTTCAAAGATAGTGGAATATGAATCAATGTCAATTCTTTTACTAGCTTAGGAGTAACATATTCATTCATGAACAAAATTAGAGTGAACTTGTGATTTCCTACTTGACAAAATCAACATTTTACACTATATTTTACAGAAGAAAATGCATTTAGCATATGCTTCTTCTCATCTTACAGTATACTTTCATTTTTCCCTTTTCCTTTTCACCCACCAAGTTTGAAAATTTAGATTCTTCGCGGATTGATTTAAATAGTCTTTCATTTCGCCAAGGACCACGATTCATATCATTTGAATGTATAAACTATTTATATAAAGTGTTCGAATTGTGAGTTATAAACGATTAACATGTAGTATTGTGTTTTCTCTAGAGATATTTGTTCGTAGTTATTCCTAATAAAGGCGGTCTTGAATTTGTTAGTGAAGTAATCATTCATACATGCTTATAATCATGTGAACTTAATGATCACTTTTTAACTCGTGGTTTGACCATTTGACCACCAACTTTTACTTTTTAACCGTTGCAGATAACAAATCTGCGATGTGGAGGAATGATCATGTGTATCGCCATCAATCACTGCATTTGTGACGGAATTGGAACATCTCAATTTTTACATGCTTGGGCCCACATGACTACTCAATACACTCTGGTCCCACCTATTCACCCATTCCACACTCGCCACGTGTTGAGCCCCCGAAGCCCACCTCAAGTAACCTGTTCCCACCCTGGGTTTACCCAAGAATCTTATAATTCCCAGTCCGGCCTCAACATTTTCAAGTATTTGCAGTCTCAACCCCTGGCCATCGCGTCTATGACGTTTACGCCTTCTCAAATCCTAAACCTAAAACGACAGTGCCTTCCGTCGATCAAATGCACCAACTTCGAGGTTTTAGCATCTCATACTTGGCGTTGTTGGGTTAAGTCTCTCGACTTGCCTTCTTCTGTTAGAGTGAAGTTGCTATTCTCGGTTAATATTCGGAAAAAGTTGTCACTACCGGAAGGTTACTATGGGAACGGTTTTGTATTGGCATGTGCGGAAACTGAGGTCAAGGAGTTGACTGGACCGAACTTACACGATGGAGTGAGAGTAGTGCAACATGCTAAATTGAGTACTACTGAAGACTATGTCAAATCTACAATTGATTTGTTAGAGAACAAAATGATAAAAACGGACCTATCGACAAGCTTGGTGATATCCCAATGGTCTAACTTAGGGCTTGAAGACTTGGATTTCGGAGAAGGAAAACCTTTGCACATGGGTCCTTTGACCAGTGACATCTATTGTCTACTGTTACCAGTGCACGGAGATATCGGTGCAACGAGAGTGCTCGTCTCTATGCCAGAAAGTGTGATTGAGAAATTTCAGTTCTACATGACTGAATTCTCTAGTACCATGGAGAATGGAAATGGAATAAACTTTGGTGGAGTAGAAAATCTTGAATTGGTCTCAGTTTGAGAAGTACTTGAAAGTTTTCATCATAAAAGTTTGTGTTTCACTATGATTCTTAGACAATGAGCTAATAAGATTTGTCTTGTAATCCTTACTTTCTTATTAGGTTTTGGTTATGGGTCATTATCTTTATCCTTGTACTCATTGATGAAATTGAACTTTACCCATTTCAATATGTAATACAAGAAGGGTCTTGACATTTTATATTGACTAACTTGAATGTGAAATGTAGTCCACTAATGTCAACTTTTTTCATATCATATTTTAGTACTCTTTTGTTTTCTCTTCACAAGAAAGATGTAACATGTTAGAGAAAAGTGTTGATAATGTTTCACTATGCAACACTTCATAGTCATAGCTAAAGCCTAAAGTAACACAAATACACATTCATCTCTTAGCCCTCCTTTAACACAACTTACTCCGGTCTATTCGTGGAATTTAGATGTTAAAGGTGTAACCACTACAACACCTTCTAAGATAATGCGTAAGTTCATAAGTGACCTGATCCCGTCCGTATGATACTTTTATGTAACTGGCTATAACATTGGTTATACCTTTAATATCTTATTAGTACTCTAAATAGATGAATATCTTCCAAATTAAAAAATATGAAAATAATACACTAACAAACTTCCACTATGGGAGCATGAGAACATGACTATCTAAATGACTTCCAATTGAACAATTTGACATTGATCATGATTAGAGTGGAACTGCAAATCATGACCATATTACTATTAAGTAATTTACACACTCATTTGTTGAGCTAGTGCTATTTAATTAATCATCCAATATTAATTTCCACGTCTATGTTTGAAGGAATTTTTGTCTTCATGATTCTTGACTCTTGACTCTTGATATTGTTAGAGTATTCTCACTCCTGAGATGCCAAAGTAATCTATGTAATGTAATAGAATTTTATCTTAATTAAAATTCGAACTTTTATAGTGAAGCGTTAGTGAAGCGTGTAATTAAAATCAGAATTTTGTTACACATAAACGAGTTAAATTTATTGATTTTGGACTTTCATCAGTGAGTTGATTTCCAGTAATTGACATACATACCGTTTGTACCATCCAATCTTAAGCTACTTAACGCGTATACAAAAGCTCTTCCATTTCTTCGATCTTCCTCCTCAACAAAGGGGTAATGGAAGAGCTTAAGTAGATATGTCAAGGGGGGCAAGCGTACACTAAAGCTCTTTCATTTCTTTGAGTTTTTCGAGTATTTACTTCGAGCGCTATTTACATTTTGTTCATTCTTTTTCGAATTAGATTACTATGGTATAAGAATGACAATACTATATATCTATTGGGACTATACAAGCTATTAAAATGTGGAGTGGAAATGACATTAGTGCTGGTAGTAGAGTGCACTTTATAGATCCACATGAAAGATCCTCTCCTCGAGCATCTATGACTGTATGTTAGCTTTTTGATATTTTCATATCTATGTTCATCAACTTTAATGGATCCAGAGTCGATTTCCGCATGCCGACCATCCTTTTCTTGTATATATGTTCTTCTTTTTATACAACAAACATATTACCTTATCGAAATCGAATCTACACGTTTCGACTTTCATCTTTGTGGAGATATTGCCGCTGACTCTAACTAGATCCGCATAAACACATAAGTCAAGATCACTTCATAGGACCTTTAATTCCCATCTTTTTCCTTGTGCATGTCAAATATTCTATAATACGACATCATTATACGACTAATATCCTGTTTAGTTCACCTTAATTTCAATTGTGTTCAGTTCAATTCAGTTCAGGTTCGTTAAGTTCAGATCAGTTCATGTGCGCGTAGAATAAATTTATACTTGAATTCAGTTCGATTCAATTTAGAGATTTTCAGGTGAATTGGACAAATTCCAATTGAGAATATAAACTGTATTTAAGTTAAGTATCATATGAGGTCATGCATAGCTTTGATTCATAACTGGTTAGTGACTGTCTATTCAGAACAATTGACTCTATATCTGCTTGCATCACTTATCATCTCTATATTAAAAATCAGATAAGTTTAGCACATATACTTCTTAATTCTAATGTCAAAACTTTGTTAAAAATAAGAATGAAGCCACTTGAAAGTTAGAATTACATATACTCACTTTGTTTTTATGACTTTCTGACTCATAATGGTAGACTGAAGAAGAAGAACAATTAGGCCACATTTATAAAAGGGTTCATTGAATTTTAGTACCTCCGTAGGAAGATTAATTACATTTTAAACCTCAGTAAAAAATCAATTACATTCTAGTCCAAATATCAAATTTCTGAATTTTTTTTGTTCAACAACCAAACAAGACTTAAGTTTATAATTTGCATCAATGCCCTTCAATTTTAATTTATTATTGTTTCAACTCCTACACTTAACAAA
>JAYMSL010005206.1:0-10328 GCA_036897195.1 Plantago coronopus
AAGAAAGAATGATGAAGAAAGAATGCTTAAAGTGATTCTAGCTAAAGTCAAGAAAAGAGCTTGAATCAAAAGAATGCTATTGATGAATGATGATGATGAATCAAGTATAAGTCCAATATTTTTATGTTGATCGTTTTATGTATGACTGCTCTTTTATTAAAGTTACTATGCATGCTCAATGTGAACTCTAGGGAACCAACATGTTATGTGCTATGTGCTTTATGTGCGTTAGTGGCTTGCTTGCGAGTACAAGTAGGTACTCACCCTTGCCCCGCTGACCCTCAGGTACTGCAAAAGCTGGAGTGGATGGAGACCGTTGAAGTTGGTTCAGTACACTCGAATTTCCCATTTATAGATAAAGACTTTTGATTTACAAGTTGTTTATTTGAAAGACCAAGTTTTATCTTTGACAGTTACGAATATTTTCCAGTTATGTTTTCAGTTAAAGTTAGTGTTCCGCTGCAAATAAACGGTATTTTAAAAGATGAATGTTATTTACAGTTTTCTAACGCCCAGTTCGTCGAGAGCGAATTATGTTTCAAAGTTTCAAACGACCACGGATTTTAAAGTGTACGCTCTTAGACGAATTAATACGCTCTATTATTTATGAATTATTAATCCAAGAAAACGGGTCGTTACAAGTAGTTATGAGGATGTATGTTATACCTAATTTGGTATGGAAAATTCGAAGATATAATATTAAATATAACACTTACATTTGTATTAGTTTGCCAATTCAGAAGGAAAAAAACACTTGTATACATAACGTGTATGCTTTTTTTTTTCCGAACTTTTACCGCAAAATTACTCTCAAATCATAACGTATAAAAATGTAACAATAATTATGTTACATAAGTCTTACCTAACTATTTTCATAACAATTTTTTTGGTTGTACAAGTTTCGAGTAATTTGCAGTCAAAGTTCAAAAAAAAGTCAAACCTAGGAAGGCTGTAAAAGGACGGAGGGGATATAGTAAATAATATGTGTCGGTCTGTATTAAACTTTTATTTAAATATTCCACACTAATACTTTGAATTTATATTGAATTGACATAATAAAAACTAATTTCATAGGTCACAATATTTTCAAATGAAAGGAAAATAAGATTGTCTAAACAAATGGAAAAAAAAAAAAGAGATGTAAATAGAGTAAGTGGAGTGAAGAAAGAATATAAAGAGGTTTGAAGTGCAAATGTGAAAGAAAAGAAATGAAAGGAATAAACTGTAAATAAGAAAAGAGAAAGGAAAACAGGAGAAAGAGAAACGTAATTAAAGAAAGGGAGGAAAATGGTGTTGGACAGGTGTTGCAATCCTAGATGTCAGAATATATGATAGAATACACTATCAGAACAGAGCCTCCGGAGCCCTCTCTAAACATTTCATTACTATTAGTTAATTTGACAAACCAGGATGTCGATGCAATCCGAATATTCCTCCGCCGCTCTCAAAACTCAGCTAACATTGGGCTTGCCAAACCGCGACGATGGAGGAGGATCGTCGGGGACGAAGCGAGACTTTAAGGAAATGGTGGACTTCAAATTAGGCGCCAATTTGGCAGATGAAGCCACCTCTGATGTTACCGCCAAATGTCCTCCTGCAAAGTAAGTCCCCAGAATTATTTAACTTGGGAGGATTGAATAATTTATCGTGCTATGTTGATTTTGTGAATTTGAATGAGAATTAATGAAAATGTAATATATCGGTGATTAATTTTGTTACCTACTTATCTGTACACTATAGTTGGAGAAAGAATAGTATAAATATGGATGAATGATTCGCTTAATTTATCAACAAGTTCAAGTATCCAATGAATTAGTTCTCAGGTGATTAGTGATGAATGATCAATTGACCATTATCATTCACCCACTCATATTAATTTGTCTAGTTACGTTGCTTCGGTTAGGCTAGAAAAATCATGTAGGGTTGTAGTCTCTCTCGGCACGAGATACTAACTACGTACTATACGCTTTGGAGTTAGAGTTATAAGAGAGTCCGAGTTGTAAGAACCCTGAAGTAGCAAATGAGAGGTGGTTCGAACCCGACACAGTCAGAACGTGGTTTAGATTGAAGATATAATGTGGTTTAGATTGAAAATATAATATCGGTATGGATGTATGTAGTTACAAGGTGGTATAGGTCTAGGATTAGTAATTATCCTTGACACTTTACTCGCAAGCACAATCAGGGGAATTGGCCTAATACTTGGATGTATAGTAAGGTGTGGGCAAAATTTTAGGGCATTTGGTTATTCCGGATATTTAAGGTGTGGGTAACATGTTAGGGTGTATAGTTATTCCTAATATTTAATGTGTGGGTAATTAAATGTTCGGGCGTCCGATACATACATGTTTGTGTCTTTTACTAATATCATTTGTACCCATTGGTTAATTTGGTTTACATCCATGAATTCACTCGCAATCATGATGTCTGCCAATATGTATGAATTGTAGCAATCGTGAACCTTTGCAGTAGTCAAAAGAATCTCTTGATCACAGATGGATAATTTGTGACATTAAATTTTTAGATATGCTAGTATCATACTATATTACTAGCTAGGTAATAGAAATAGAAAAGCAAGAGATTGATGAACACTAAAATTTTAGATCGTAGGCTCGTAGTAAACTGTGTTTCTGTCAGATGATTTTTATCTCAATGTCACGATTAAGATTTCCTTCATTATGTCGTCATTTATCTATCTTTTCGAAATTCTCCTTATATTTAGAGTGATGATTTAACTTGCAGAGCCCAGGTCGTGGGGTGGCCACCTGTGAAACCATTCAGAAGGAACATGATGAGACGCATCAAGTACGTGAAGGTAGCTGTGGATGGGGCTCCATATCTACGAAAAGTGGATCTTGAGGTCTACTGTATGTAGCTATGAAGATCTGTTGGTTGCTTTGGAGAATATGTTTACGTGTTTTACCATATGTACGTAATCAATAATCATGCTCATTAATTACACTCAATTCATTGATATCAACTCTATCTGTCAACAAGTTTTAGGGTTAAATGATGATATTCTCTTCGATTTTTAGGCAATGTTCTTAATGAGAGGAAGATCATGGACCCTTCATGTGGAACAGAATATTTGCCTTCTTATGAGGACAAAGATGGAGATTGGATGTTGGTTGGAGATGTCCCTTGGAAGCAAGTAATTTGGCATAGTGAATTTGATTTTGTCAGCTAATCAGTAATTCCAATTTCATTTTTGGCAGAATGTTTGTTGAATCATGCCAGAGGCTAAGATTGATGAAAAGCTCTGAAGCCAATGATTTAGGTACAAATATTATAGGCCAGACGCCTTAGTTTTTAACATGTGAACGCATATGAATCCCGGTTGTTATGTGAGGTTTCTACGGGTTAATTGTATAATGAAAGAGAATTTTTGAAATGCATTGATGAGATAGAATAGATGGGCGATTTGTTGGAGAATTTGTAACTCACTTTTTTCAGTCTTTGCTTGTGTTAATTGCAACAGCAAAAGCATGTTCAAGTTCATCAAGCGCAACTTGATGAGAATAGAGGACACAATTTGATGAACATTGAAGAGGCTGAGCTTCCCTACAGAGAGAGGGGCCTCCATTTGTCGGTTTTAGGATACAAGTTATGCTTAAACGAAGAAAACGAAACTAAACTGACGACTTAGAGTGATATAATGTGTAATAACATCATATCTAGTACGCCTTACGTGTACTATTAGACTTTTAATTTCGCCTCTTGAACTGGGAAGTCTGGGATGCAAATGGAATAGTCCTGTGAACAATTATATACCTGTTATACAAACTGAAGTTTTGGACATACACAATCGTAGTAATGTTTACTTCCCCTAATCGGATATCTCTGTTTTATTACTTTCTAGTAAGTTTATCACTATTCTCAGGTAGGTCCGTTGATCTATGTCATCATAAATTTGACATAAATTGGTGTAACATGTGTAATTTGATAGTACACTGATGTTGTTATTCTCTTAGTTATACAATATATACATATTCTTTGTCGGTATCTAAAAACAAGTATCTTATTGTAGACTTTCTGAATAAAACAGAAATTAGCAAAATAAAAGGAGAAGTTAACACCAAAAGAAGTATACACACAAATTGCAGAAAGGTATAATGGTGATGAAAGCTTGCTTTGAATTATGCATT
This sequence comes from Plantago coronopus, assembly GCA_036897195.1. Classification (NCBI taxonomy): domain Eukaryota; kingdom Viridiplantae; phylum Streptophyta; class Magnoliopsida; order Lamiales; family Plantaginaceae; genus Plantago; species Plantago coronopus. Next base: position 4,146 of record JAYMSL010005206.1, read on the forward strand.
GTGGATTCTGAAAATTTGTGTACTGTAATGCGGCCATAGCTGGGATTAAATTCTAGCTACCTCTGAAGCTAATCTCACTCGTAAATCAAGCTTTCTATTTATTTTCAGCTAAAGATTATATAACTCAACACCATATAGCGACGTAACGAGTGATAACATGAACACGATTATTAATGTATTTTAATTGATTTGAAAGTGTAATTATACCCTTATATGTTACTGATGCAAGTAAAGACTACTCAGTAGTCAGTAATATGAAAGATTCCTAAAATTATAGAACTTACAGATGCAAGTAAAAGAAAATGATAACAGTTGATGCAAGTTAAAACAATGAAATTATAAACAAAATATAATGGGGTGAGAGAGGCTCGAACTCTCGACCTCAGGATCACTCAATATAGCTATGAGACCTACGCGCTAGCCAACTGCGCCACCACCCCTTTTGTTTTAACAAATTAAACTATCTAATAATAATATATGAGATATGTGATTGCCCCGACAGGGACTTGACACTGTAAGAAGACAATGAAAACATAATATCTCTATGTAGATGTGACCACAATCTAACTCAATAATGACGGATATAGATGTTTGAACTTGAGCAAACTAGATAACATTTTATTGATAGTTTACGTGGTGTAGTGTAGTATGAATTATGAAAAGTCAATTGATATTAGGAGCCTAATACTAAGTCATGATTCATCAAGTGATTAATACTTGGTATTAATTCCATCTCTATATAAAGCTGCATCCCTGCTCTCCCTTATTTGCATACCAATTTTGCAGTCAATAAACCCACTGAAAATTGGAGAATACTAGCTAATATCTGTAAACAGAGCAATCATGGATGCTCCACCAGACTACCAAGACATGTCGTACTCTGATCATGTCAAGAAACGGCACGAGGAGAAAGGTTGCATCTATGCATGGTTGGTGCTTTTTTTTTTTTTTTCATCTATCTTGATTGTTTTTTACTATCAAGTCGCATCAAATACACACAAAAATCCATTATTTCGAGTTGCTAGGCATTTTAATTCTTCTTTAGGGTATAACTTGTTGATCATTTCTTTGATGCAGTTTGTTTGCTCTGTGTTGCTGTTTCTGTTGTTTTGAAACCTGTGAGTGCTGTCTGGACATCTGCTGCTGCAACTGTGGATGAATGCTTGGGCCAATGATACGAGTCTCTTCAGAAACATTAAGATGCTATGCTCTTTTCATATCATTTCTCACTTTCCAGTTTCTCTATATTAAGGGTGAAATAAGAAAACAACATATTACATATGAACAGGTATACCTCTGTTTCATGTATTCAACCTATCCACATGTCAACATAGTTATACCTGTCCTAGTGCTGAAATAAATTGGTGCAAATTATACTACATGGACATGTCAAAACTGTGTCTTCTAGTTGCCAAGAATTGGGTTCCTGCCTTCATCGATTTCAACAACCAGTAAATGATCTTGTTTTGAACCGCTGGGTCCTTCTGAATAGAGGGTTGGAAGATATGCATTGTATGCTGGCAAGTACCTAGAAACGAAATCCAGTACCTGTGTTCGAAAACCAAGATTGGAAGCTTTGTTTAGTTCACAGATTGAGCACACAACAATTATCAATCATAACATGCATGAAATAATGTTGAGCTAATCAAATTTGTATTCAAGAACCTCTTCATCAGACATTCCGGGTTTTCCATCAGCCCTCATAGCAACTTCGGCCTGAACATAAAGGAATATAATGAATTAGATGAGAACTGCATGAATAATTTACAACCTAGCTTCAAGAAATGAGGAAAAACAGAAATTTAACCTGCAACCGCCACTGATAGACGCAACTAGGATCCTGAATCTTTATAACAATCCATGATTCAATAAACTTATCCCATGCATCATAATAAGCTGCTAAGTTTTTGTTGATTGTCTCCAGCTGAAATTTAAGTTCTAGGTCAATTCATACGTTTGAATTTAGAAGTGTAATTAAGAATGAAAATGGGCACTGAGAAAACTTTATATCTCCAAAGCCAAAGGAACCTGTGGATCAACGGCTTTCACGACTTCATCTGGAACAGGCTTAAACCCAAGCATCCAGCCCTCAAACAGAACTGCCTATCAACCATGGAAGATCAATTACGACCGGTATCATACGTCCCCCGTCTAAAGAACCAAAAGGTTCAGTATTGGATCCGAAGGCAAGAAAAAGTAGGGAAAAAAAGGGGAATAGAGAGAAGGCAACGGGAGCATAGGTACGGGTAAACTAATTGCACAAGAAAATATATTTGAAGTCGTCATAACAGACATGTAAACAATTTTTAAACCATATTCAAATCATGAACTCACTGGTCAGTTGGTTCACAGTGAAACACTTACTGTCAGAGGACCCTCCACCTCTGGCCATTTGGAAGGGTCAGCTCTGTCACCTCGACCACTGTATGCTGACTGCAAGGTAGATAAAAATATTAAACCTTTTCATCAAGCATGCTAGATTAATTATGTTCACAATATATGTTTACCTTGTCATACCGCGGAAGCCTGAGTTTTGATCCTGAAATTTCATAGAAAAAGAAATTGATTAGAGCACTATTTATACAAATTAAAACATGTCGAAAAAGACCATATGAGATCATAAAATTACTCCGAGATATCTAAAGACACAAGCACCAAAGTTCTTACCTTCTTTTGTTAACTTGGTCAGGGCTGTAAGGGTCTCAACGGACAATGAAAGATCATGGCTTCCAGCATTTCCACGAAACTGAAGTTTGATACATATTCTATTATTTGAGGAAATCAGATCCGAGATTTAGAGGGAGTTGTTTAAGCAAGTACCTCTAGAAGTGCATTCCCAGGATTGCTTTCTCTCAGTTTAGCCTGAAATGGATTCAGAATGTATGAGAAACCAGCTGCATACTTTCAATGCCAGACTTAATAAGTAGAAGTTTACCTGATCTGCAGCTGTCAGGTAGAAATCGTCAATGGATATTGTCGCAGTCTTCCTGAGATTGAAGTCCATCAGTTTAAACTATAATTTTCTCAATCTCTAACGTATGTCTGAACAAATTTTACCACTTAATATCTACCTCCCATTGATCCGGAAAAGGAAATCCAGGGCAAACACAAGTGTGGTTTTACCACAACCTTGCGGTGCACTAAAACCTATCTGCATCAGAAGTAAAGATCATAAGAATGACAGCTTCACATGGTGACAACACTTCAACTCAGAATTTAGCTATACAGCATCTGAAAATTCGTGCATTTTAATAGTGCAAATAATCACCATGTGTTTCCGGAAAATACATAAAGTGCCACACATGTCAAGGAAACTAGGTGTAGAACACCCAGAATTCTCAGGAAAACACGAGGTTATAGCACTTTTCATTAAACAAAGAGACAATTTTCTTATCGTTGAAATTACGAGTGAAAACAGTGCCATCATCCTTCATTCAGAAAGTGCAATATCATGAGACTGAGGGCTAAGGATTAGCCAGTATAGGTGAAGAAAGAGATCAAAATGTTAACCACTAGAGGGGGGACATCCTCTCCCTCCTTAAATGTAGTGAAGTGCCGAGCAATTTCGTCTTCACACCACATGAAGACCGGTATGTAGTAGTGGAAGATTCTAACTTTCTGAGCCTCATTCAGAAACAGTTCATTCATCTTAAACAATCTGCATAGCTGTGACCCGTATATCACCCACTTGTCAATTGATTCCGCGACCTTTTCAGGAGACAGGCCCACATTGTACAAAAGTGGACCAGTGCATATAAACTCATATAGGTCCTTTACAGAAGAAACTTCAGCTGGTTTACCAGGAAGCATAGAATGCAATGGAGTATCCGTCCTTTCATGACTGGATATGTTACTGTGGATCGAGTTGTCCTTCATCCATGAATTTCCACCACCTGCACATATACAAAGATTATTACTTGAGAGAACAGCAATTATGGAACCAGTACCATCCTGGAGCACTTTGATGCAACAGCAGAAAGCATATACCAGCATCTTTACAAACTAATGCTTGAACATGTAAGAGATTCAGAAATGGTATGAAAGCTATCAACAAAAGCTAACATTCAATAACTGATTCTAACTTTTAGCCTGACATAATAAATCATAGTATATGTTTTCATCTCAGATCTTCATATCATATTGGATAATATGTATAAATACCTTTCTATAAGTTCAATCTTTTAATTGAGATGGAATTCTATCATGGTACATTAGCTCCCCAAACCTGGGTTCGAATCTTTGCGGAGACCATTTCCACCCATATTAAATTTCCACTAGAATGACCTCCCCAAATGTGGTTGAAATTGGACACGAGTGCGGGAGAGTATTATAGAATTAATATAAATGACTGGATTGTACACCTCTCCATAAGTTGGATATTTGAGATCAAATGAAATTCTATCAAGAACCACAGTGCCTATAAGATGATCTATCATTTCATTTGATGGCACACACAGATTATCAGCTGATATCAAGCTGCACGGTGTCTGAAGCCCTAGTGTGCAAGGTAGATCACATTGAAAACCAATGGCTTACACAACCAAAGATCTGAAGCTAATCTTCCATGTTCAAACGCACTAGTTATCTGTCTTCAACCTATTAATGTGTCATTTTACCACAACAATTAAACGAGGGAGTGCAAGAATCTCATGAAAGTGGATTCCATGAGGATGCTTTACATGCCTGTAAACTGCTCGGACATATATGCACTCACACAAAATTATCAACAGAGGCATGTTATCCCAATGGGAAATAATACAACTATTCCATTCCCATTGGAAATCATTATGCTTCGAATTCTTCGATAATTGAATACAGCGATCCAAATAAATAATTTTGAACCAGCAGCACATGAGTAACTGAATGAACATAGATAACCCTCAAATCAAAATAATTTCACATTTCGCTGTACGAAACAGAGCATAAAACCCCAGAATCGAATCACCTAACTGAAACAGCAACGTAACCATACGAATCTGAAGGAGGAGATGAAAGAGAGAAAAAAAATCGCAGTGGTGTTGAAATTACCTGACATCGCCTTGAATTGGGGTGCTGATTTTCTCCTGGAAATTGACGAAAATGGAGTGCATTTTGAGAAAATAATATTGTTATTATTAATATTATTGTAATCGTCGAGGAGAAGATTGGAATGGCAAGGGCAGCGTGAGTAGGATGGTGATGTCAGCAGGTAGGAGGATAAAATATTCATAGCGGCGGCCATTGCTGAACGTACTGAACTGGACTGAGTGTGCTGAAAATTTGCGGGAGGTTTGATATTCCCTCCCTGTACTGTACGGGACCTATTGCTATCTACTTTTTGTGATAATCAATCACTCTGATCTGAACCAATCCTCTACTTTTCCCCACATTCTTCCCCCTCTAAATTACAAATCTCACCCTACATCTACAAACCGTCGAACCCCGTGCCCCACTCACGGTGTCTTCAATTCAATTATAATCTCTAAATCTCAATTCCAACTAAACAAATATGCTGAATTGAATGTAACTGAATTTAAGTTAAATCAAACAGAATGTTAAAATAATTATTGAAAAGGACCACTTATTATAGTGGACGTATTGAAAAGTCCATAAGATCCATGGATTTTGTATTTGGGTTCACAGATTTGGGTTTCGAAGCGGTTGGATCCGGTTTTTCTTAGTCCTGATCGGTATAAATAGGTGGGTTTTTAGTTATTTTTCCCTTCTTTTTCATTTCTTAGTGTTTTTTCTAGAAGACAGAGAGTTTTCTCTTTATCGTTTTGGAACTTCCAAACCCTTATTTTCGTTACTCTGGTCGATTATCTCCTGTTTTCGATCGTAATTATAGTGTTTTTGTTGGTCCCTTAGACAACAAGATTGAAGGGTAGAGGGGGGGGGGGGGGTTGAATACCCTTAAAACAAATCGTGTCTAATTAATGATTTTCTCAGCAACCAAGTGAGGTCGCTGATACTTATGTTCAGAGCGCGGAAGACTTAAATAAGTGCAGTGTGTCCTAGAGATAACCTCAGCAAGCAATATATAATATAAAGCACAAATAAGCAGATAGCTTGCTGAAAGTAAATATGCGATAAGTAAAGACACATGGCTTATAGTGGTATCTGGAGGTGGCGTAATCCTCCAACTAATCCACTTGCTTCTATCCAGAAGACTTGAATCCACTAAGTACTAGATCACTGAGTTCA
>JAYMSL010005207.1:0-10326 GCA_036897195.1 Plantago coronopus
TGCAGATTATATCTACCTGTAGAAGATCTAACTACGAAACGAAACGAATGGGATGTAAAACTAACACTAATCTAGCTACAAAAGCTCATGAAATGCAGGGATAAAAGGAAAGCTGCAGAATATGGTGTACCGTGCAATTCTATCCATTCGACTTGCCAGATCGAATAGTGGTGGTTGATCTCTTCTTGACTGTTATCAGATGGGCGATCAGATCTTGATCATCGTCTTCTTTTCAGCTTCGGCCTGCCAATTCTCTGGTGCGGATGACTGCCAAATTTGAGTCACTGTAAAGGGAGTACAAGAAGCTATGAAACTCTCCAAGAAGCTGAACAAGTTCCCAGAAAGGCCACAACCTTGCCGAGTTATAGTAGCCTCGGCATTCATTTCTTGATTGTACATTTACAGTATACTAGCTACTCTAAAACCCATCCCACATCCAACACAACATTCGAGTGAATTAAAGATAGGGATTTGTCGATCGCCAAGCCTTACTATGGATCATAGTTTAGATCAGCAGCCATCAGACAGATAGGTCATACAATGAACAGATGTACATGATGAGCGAACGATACCTTATAGTCCTCTATGAAATGCGTAGCTCCCAAAACAGAACAGGTGGCCTTAACTTCCGTACACGCCCTAACCAATGCATCAAAAACAGCAATATTGGGATTTGGGAGGACTAACACAAGAGTTACACACTAATGCTTCCATAACTTCCAAAGGCAGATGGCCTTTCGAAATCATCAACTCTTTCAGCAAGAACAAAGCCCCATCGTAGTCTTTACAATTATGATTCACCATGACATGAATCAACACACAACAAGGCTATAACTGATCCAAAATCCCTCTTTGGATTCAATCCACCATTTTGGTTGAAGTCCAAGAGCAGCTGAGTGGAGCTCCAGAACTCCGTAAAACACGAGACAGCAACGAATTCGTGATGCTGGACTATAGCTGTTCCAGTGATAATTTCCATCTTTTTGTGCTTCAAATTCACACATACAGATTACAGACTTAAAAATTTGCAACCTGCTTGTCCAGATGAAGGCCTCTCGCAAAAAAGGTTTCTCCTTTTCAATGAAAACAAACTCAAAAACATAGAGACCACTCAACCCAATTCTTCATATCATGGCATTTGTTCTAATAAGGATTAAGGAACTCCAAAATCAAGAATAACAAGAACGAATGTATATTTTTATTTTGATTTTACTATTGTTTAGCACAAGAGTGTTGTGTTGTATGGTGTATATGTATGAGTTCAGGGGTGTAATTGAATAAAAATAGGAGTCACACGACGCTCTCGAATAGCTTATGAAAAAGGTTGGCTCGAACTTTGAGATGGGTTGATAAAGACTTGCCCATGAGCAAGTGTCGAACATTATAGTAAAAATTAAAAAGTTCAACTGATATTGGTCAATTAAAAAACACATAACTTCATACTTCTATAATTATATTTATATTTTAAACCTATTTCTTCATTCCAAGATGACAATACGAAATTTACGAGTTTTAGTATAAGACCCTAAATTTAAAACCCGATAAAATTCAGATCGAGAAAATTTTTAATTTTGTAACCACGAATCACGATCATGAGCTTGATAAAATCCCAATCCCGACCCCATGCTCTACGCTCTCGAATGGCTTATGAAAAAGGTCAGATTGTCTTGAATTTTGAGATGGGTTGATAAAGACTTGTCCATGAGCAAGTGTCGAACATTATAGTAAAAAAAAGTTCAATTGATATTGGTCAATTATAAAACACATAACTTCATACTTCTGTAATTATATTTTTAAACCTATTCCATCCATCTTGAGAAAACAATACGAAACTTGCGCGTTTTAATATAAGTTTCTAAATTTAAAACTTGGCAAGATTCAAATCGAGAAAATATTCAACTTTGTAACCACGAATCACGATTACGAGTTTGATAAAATCCCAATCCCGACCCTAACTCCGCTCGACTTTACAGTAATTTTTAAAATTTATTTAGAAGTAACCTAAAACTAATTTTGTCCTCTTCCAAAACCCAAAACCCCAAATCAGTCCACCCAGCTCAACTGCAACTGAGCTCAATGGAGTTTCAAAACCGAAAATCCGCCGCCCTGGCGGCGATCAGCTCGCCGGAGCCGGACAAGTCCCCAAAAGGCAACGTCGACGCCCCAATCATCTCTCTCCTCTCCTCCATCAACTCCCACCCTTCCTACTTCACCACCAGCTCTTGCTCCGGCCGCATCTCCATCCTCTCTCAGCCCACCTCCAATCCCTCTTCCAAGAAAAAGGCTCGTGGCGGATCCTGGCTCTTCGTTTCCCACGACCCTGTTGACCCTTCAGCTCTAATTCCCCTCCTGTTCCCTTCCCCTGCAATGCTCAATTTGGTTTTCAGGTTTGAGCCTCTGATTATTGCTGTGGAGTGTCAGGGAGTGGAGGCGGCTCAACGGTTGGTTTCGTTGGCGATTTCGTGTGGGTTTAGGGAGAGTGGAATTACTAGTGTGAGCAAGAGGGTGATTGTGGCGATTAGGTGTTCGATTAGGATGGAGGTGCCGTTGGGGGACGACGAGAGGGTTATGGTTTCGAGGGAGTATGTGGAGTTTCTTGTGAGGGTTGCGAATGAGAAGATGGAGGCGAATAGGAAAAGGACTGATTTTTTCTTTGAGAAGCTGTTGGAAAATGGTTTTTCGAGGGGGGATAGTGATGGTAAGGGAAATGGGGAGTCGTTGGAGGTTCGGGAGGCGGAGTTGGGGGATGTGAAAGAGCTGAATCATGTTGCAGATAATGGTAATTGTTACTCATAAGTTGTTGATAGGCTCGTTTGTCATTCGGTTATTTGGAAAACACTTGCTTAATAGCTTAGAGGAATCTGAGATTTATGTGCTGATAGTTATGTATTAACTTAACTATTTCCTATTTTTACAAGACAAAATGAATGGTTTTTATTGCTAATATCTTTCTTGCTCTACATATCTTGTAAGTGTGTTATTTTGGTTCTATGTTTGTTGCTTGGCCAACTATGGTTGGAGGGACAGGTTTGAGAGTTCGAAGCTTAAAGATTATCATGTGTAAGATGTCACAATGAAAGAATCAAATGCTATTTGAAAGTTCAGTGGTTTGGAGAGTTCCACGTTGGAAATATATAAACTTGTGTGTAATTTCACAATGCTGAAGCCGTCTAGTATGTTTTTGAGATTTTGTGACCATTAATTAGATACTTTTAAGACCACATTCTGAAAACTCCAGTATATGATGATTATTTAAGGCTCTATGACGTACTATTGAGATGCAGGGAAAAGTGATGAAAAGAACATGTATACAGTATACATTTTGACATGAAACAATCATATCAACCATAGAACGAGTAATCTTTTGAGTTATATCAATATCACTGGATACTAGCTGGCTAGAATGATTCATCCCTGAGGAGACAGAACGACATCTTTTAGACTTGGATGATATTATGCAGTTACTTGCTCATATTGGAGAGTGGAGAAAGCTACTAATAAAAATATCTAAATATTTTCGATCAGCTAGATTTATTAAAGAAAATACTTGTGGATGTACCATGCATAGTTCAGGCGCATTTTCGTACGTCGGCAAAGAAAACATCACTCGTCCATGATTTTACAGTAAATGCCTTGTTTGCGAGAGAAGTGACTTAAATATATTAAACAATTTGTTTAATCTCAGTTGCTATTTTGGTGGTTGCGAAGTGTGAGGAAAATTAGCAGTCAATAATCTCTTGTTCATATTGTATTGATTACGTGACTGATTTCATTTAATGTAACAGGAACTTTAAATCTTTAAATCATTGGCAGGATCAGTGGAAGACTCTTGCATAAGTCTCTCTCCTTTTAAGGTAGTTGGGGAATCGGTTGAAAGCCTTTACTTCTGGGGTCATTCTGCATGTACACTGGACCAAAAGAAGGTTATTGTTTTTGGTGGTTTTGGAGGAATTGGAAGGCATGCACGTCGAAATGACCTTTTGCTTGTTGATAAGGAATCTGGAGTGGTGGAGAAAATTGCTACTGTAGGAGCGCCATCTCCGCGATTAGGCCATACATCTTCGCTAATAGGAGATTCCATGTATGTAATTGGAGGCAGGGCTGACCCTCTGAATATCTTGAATGATGTTTGGGTGTACAATATTCCGAGGAATGAATGGAAGCTTCTACAATGCTCTAGAAACCTTTTCCCTCCCAGGTAATCAGATTGCAAACTTATATAGCTCTTTGGCTAAGACCCTTGACATATGTCTACACTGAAAAGGGGGCTAAATTTGTGAAACTAAAAGAGGAGAGAAGAAAAACAAAGAAAGGACACAAAAAACACCAAGAAATGATCCAAAGAGAGCCGGGCGGGAACATTCACTTTGCATTTTAAAGAGAAGGTTCGATGTTTTTGTCTACTAAGGAGCCACTTTGTGGGCTGATGGAAGATTTTCGTGGTGTTATCAGGCTGCTTCCTTTTTCTACGGATTTTTTCTGTTTTTGTGTCTTTCTTTGTTTTTCAAGGAGTCCGAAACAGAGCAAGGAAGAGAACTACTGATAGAAAATTTTTGTTTACTTGAAAGATTCTTAAAAAGATTTGTAGTTCTCTGAATCTTTCTTTTCTCTCTTCTTTCTTCTCTTTTCTTGTTTTTTAAGGTACTAAATCAGGTATTTGGTAAGCGTGGGCTTTCGTTTTCCCTATATGAAGTTGATACTGTGATATTGTCTATGCAAATAACATTGAAAGAAATTGTCTGAGCTGAGGTCAGAGGGTGATGAAAATATAATTTGCTCACTGATTTTATTTTAAATTTCCACCGGTCCTGCTTATTTGTAGAAATAGTTGAACTGAATTTGTGAAATTCTTCCTTAACTTTCTTATGTTCCATTATGTTCTCTAATTCACATCAACCCTTCACAGGCATCGCCACACTGCAGCAGTTGTCGGTTCAAAGATATATGTGTTTGGTGGAATTCAAGATGATGCAGTTGTATCATCACTTTACGTCCTTGACACAGACACATCTGAATGGAAGGAGATAGATATTCAAGGAGACCATCCTGGACCTCGTCATTCACATTCCATGGAAGCAAATGGATCTAAGTTATATATATTTGGTGGATACGGTGACAAGAAAGAAGTCGTGGCGGATCTCCACAGGTTTGATACGGAAACAGGTCTCTGTACTAAGCTTAAGAGAACCGGCACACCACCAAATGCTAGGTTTTCACATTTGATGTTTAGTTATTCAAATTACCTGGGAATTTTGGGTGGTTGCCCTTTAAGTGCGCATCGTCAGTTGTTCTTATTTAATCTTAAATCCGAGTCGTGGAGTAAAATTATGTTGAGTTTTGGCGGAGAAAGCCTCTTCGTTCGTAGTACTGGAAGTGTGGTTGGTGATGATCTGATATTAATTGGTGGCGGGGCAGCTTGCTATGCATTTGGGACTAGTTTCACTGACCCTATGACAATTAATTTGCTTCACTTGATCGCAGTTAGTGAGGAGAAAGTCGTTAGCCGTCAAGAAGTAAAAAATGTTCCTTCACTATATTCCGAGGATAGAGGTGAACAGAAAGGATTACATGATGGGCAAGACTCTGAACAAAAGCCTAATCTTTGTTCTTTGCCTCAGTCTGAAGGATCAAAGGCGAATAACGGTGGCTTGTCAGTAGCCTCACCATTTGTTCTCAGACTTGTAAAAAAGTATGCGAAATTTGGTAAGGATATATTGAAACATTTTGGTTGGTTAGATCTTGAAAGAAAAGTCTATATTCAGGACAGTGGCGCACTTGTCTGTTTTCCCATCACTGAAGCATTTGGCACCATGTTTGAAGACAAACATCATCTGGGAGATAAGTCTGAAGTTCCGCAGAATCTCATGGCCTTGAAGCCATCTAGTTGGCAGGTGATGTTAAAAGATATGTCGCAGTCAGCAGGTTTGGAACTTTTGGTAGCTTTTGGTGCAAATAAGATTGTGGATGTGATTATCAAAGTCAAGAAAACTCCTATTACTCCTGTTGAAGTTATGAAGGAAGCTGTAGCTGCAGTATTGAAGAGCCATGGTCTATCCTTGGATCTGCTAGAGCAGCTTCCCTCAAGGTTGTATTTTTTTCTTCGTCTTTGTAGCTTTCATACTTTGATACTCTCATTGAAGTCTGCTTGGCAAGATGGTGCTACTTTGGTTGTTCTGTTCCTTATCTTTTCTTGTTTACTGTAGGTGGGAGCGGTTAGGAGATATAATAGTGCTTCCGGTGATGTCTTTCTCAGATCCAGCATGGGATTCACTCGGAGAACATATCTGGCCAGTAGTTGCACAATCACTTGGGACTCAACGTCTTGCTCGTCAAGTAAGCAATAAGCTGTTGATTAGTACATAGTCTGGTTATACACGGAAAGAACTGCATATTAAAATTCTTCATAGTTCTTCCACTTGTCATTATAAACATGATCGTTATATAGATATATATGACCTTTCTGTGTAAACTGATGGCTCTATCTTGGAGATTAAATTTCAGTATGAAGATTAAGTATGCCATATTCTCTTTCTTTGTTGGGTAAAAAGCTATTTGCTGACGGATTATGGTTACTGTGTTTAGGGACGGATTGCACAATCTGGGACAAGAGACAGCAAACTAGAGATTCTCGTTGGAGATGGTGGTTGGGTTAGTCACCGTGAACATGGGATAGTATATTCTTTCGATACCACGAAGTGCATGTTCTCTTGGGGAAATTTATCTGAGAAACTTCGTATGGGCCGTTTTGAATGTAGAGATGAAGTTATTGTGGATTTGTTTGCGGGCATAGGATATTTTACCCTGCCATTCCTTGTAAGGTAAGCCGTTTGCAAACTTATGTCCTAGCATTCCTATATAGGAAGCACACGACCTCCGTGCTAATTCTAGCATAAGGTGGCAACCGTATATAATTTAGCAGTTTAGCTGTTTGTGTAGTTACGTTTATTCACATGGTTGCCAGGGCCAATGCCAAATTGGTATACGCTTGTGAGTGGAATCCTCATGCGATTGAGGCACTTCACCATAATCTTCGTGCCAATGATGTGGCTGATCGTTGTATTGTACTAGAAGGAGATAACAGAGTTAATGCTCCAAAAGTATGATACTTATCTTATCCTCCTTAGTTTTGTAATTTCCACATTTATATCGTGTAGTTTTATTCTATCTCACATTCTTGTTTGTGGAGGGCTTCATCTTATTCCACAAATAAAAGAGATCAAAGGGTCTTAGCAAGCAAGGCGGTTGTAAAATAAACATCCGATCTTATGTCTTAGCGTGTAACATTAAAAACAGTAGAATAATAAGCATCAGTGGAGAAGATGAAAAGCATGGGCAGGCTTCTATGTTTCCCTTGTTAGCTCTTCTGATAAATGGAACTTTTCTAAAACTTAATAATTATATTGTTCAAGAAAAACCCTATACTCGATAAAAACTTTTAGCAACATCTATTGCTAGTATTAGCTGTTTTTTCTTTTTCTTTTCCGGATGAGACTTTGAAGGATGTTGGTTAGCATAGCCATGATGATAGCTAGGATCTCCCGTTCACTGCTATAGAAATTTATGCCTATACGTTTCTTTACTTTCTTTAATTGGATGTATGTTAAGATATTGACATGATCTTGCCTTGTCAAACAGGGTGTTGCCGATAGAGTCTCTCTTGGTCTCATACCATCGAGCGAATGCAGTTGGATTACTGCTGTCAGAGCATTAAGGTATGCAAGTCATGACTGCAAAATTTGTCATTGGTTAAGTTGCGCTTCATGAATCCTAACACCTTATATTGATATTTCAAATTCCATTGTGTATATCATTTATAGATTTGCAACTTGTTCTCTGTGCTTAACTAAATTGTAAATAGTAGTAATATTTTTCGACCTTACGCAATTCGATTGAAATTCATAGCGTCAATTTGTCATGAAACTTGGATGCTTTGTTCCTTTAAAGAAGTTTCCGTGAAATTCATAAAATCTGCAGAGATGAAGGCGGGATATTACATATCCATGGGAACGCAAAGGACACAGAGGAGGGTACCTGGGTAGAACACTTAACCAAGTCCATTTCAGACATAGCTAGATCTGAAGGTATCTCATTATGAAGCATATGTTGAGATCTAGAGAAAGAAAACCGTGTATGTTAACTCACTATCCTTGGTTCGACTGCAGGTAGAGCTTGGGAGGTCTCAGTGGAGCACGTGGAGAGAGTAAAATGGTACGCTCCTCATATTCGCCATCTCGTGATTGACATGAGATGCAAATTGAGTGAGGGATGACATCTGCGGCGCTTGGTTCATCCTGAGTTTATACAATTGCATTTATGTACCACAATTTTGCTAGTAGCTGACCTTGGCCGATGGCATATACATTCATTGCATTATTAGTGTTGTTTAGTGCCCGATCATATGATGTATCGTGTAGTGTAACATAGTAAGGTTTATAAACAGTATAATCTATTTTTCAATCGAACACAAGGTTGTATACTGATAGAATTTCATCTCATTCTAAAAGTTCGAACTTGTAGATTACAGTATGTTCACATTTTTGTGGCTTCACCACATCTCCTCATACTTCCCTGATCCCAAAGCATAACTTGAATCTTCAGGGCTTAGATTGAGAAAGTGTTCCAGCAGTATTGCTGTATGCTCCTCCCAACATCCGCCCAAAGTGACTTTTTGGAGATTTTTCGCGTTCTTCAAAATCATCTCTACGAACGCCAAATCATATTTATTCATTTTTCCATTGAACCTGTTGTATTTGAATTTCTTAAGGCGAGACCTGATGCACAACGGTAGATGTTCCACGACGTGCAAGCGTTTGCGAGGATGAGAAATCCTCACATTCATGTTGATTGATTGAACATATGGAAATGCTTCAAGAATTTCCAGAAAAACCGCTCTGTCAACAGAGCAATGAGGAGTTCCTATCTCGAGTTCTTCCAGCCGGTCATGAGCTGAAAAATCCGGGATTGGTTCTTTCACCAAGTCCTTCGAATAAATCACAAGATGTTCAATACAGATGATTATTAGTACAATAACGAAGATTGTGTAGATCTAGAGAAGCGCTGCATACCTCAAGAGAGTGATAAGGCAGTCGTAAGCGCCTCAGGTTTTGAAATCCCTTCAACATTGTGTAGGTCTCTGCGAAATTCTCACAATTCTGGTGATCAATATTTGCGTAAGTAACTGCTGGAGCATTTATATGAACATTCATTTCGTCCCACGAGGTTTTACTCGTGAATTGAATCAGTTTAGGTGCCTCGATTTCCACAGAATCTATACGGATCCATTCGCAGTATACCAATTCAAGAACTTCCAGAACAGGGAACGTCAACTGAATGCGTCTAGTTTTCCCTGATTCCTCGTTCTCTATCTGTACACGATCCCTGAGACAGAGACTTTTGAGGTTGGAAAAGCGATTTCTTGCTGAAACACCTACAGTGCATTTCAATCGAAGCTTCAATTCTATCAATGTAGTCCAACCAGAAAAACATTGCGGTGAGTCGGTGCAATCAGTTAGGCAAGCCTGTATATCCAGATTCTGAACATTGCGCCTAAAAACAGCAGTTGTCCATTCTGGTACTTCTTCACAATAGTTCCAGTCTATAGGAAGACGGAGATTAAAACTCCGCAGTCTCCAGGGGTTGTTAAGCAACCTATTCATGAAGCTCCTGAAACTCGCAGCCCTGTCAATGTTGTTGTCTTCTTCCGCATATGGTAATCGATAATTAGTTGTAGGATTTATGTCATAGATAGACGTCCACTTGTATCTCCAACTTCTGGACAAAACACTCGTTGCCACAGCATCTTCTGTGTTTAGCCAGGACAAGATATGACTAGTGATACAGTCCGGTAAATTACTTATACGATCTTCATCACTATTAGTTATCTGAAAGTTAGCCGGTGATATCTCGCCTTCCTGCAATTCAACAAGTGATACGCGTACAATCTTCTTGTTATCTTAACAACAATCTATCAACCAAAGATGTATTGTGAATTTGTAATTGCAGTATAATACGAGCAAGTTGAGCTGAATCGAAATAGCTATATAAGGAACATATATACCTCAGATTTGCCAGCATCAATGAGGGGCTGTTGCTGGACTTTATGCCCCTGATCGTCTTCCATTTCAACGGCAAACATGGCCTTCTTCTCCGACGTGTTGATTTGTTCTTAGAGTTTGACATGAAGTCTGATATTATTAAGTAGAGGTACATATATATATATATGTGTGTGTGTGTATTGTTATCTGATAGGAACATTTCTGTTTTACATGATGAGATATTTCACAGATCTTACCTGTACTGTAAACTTCATTGGCTGGTTTTCGCTTT
>JAYMSL010005208.1:0-10325 GCA_036897195.1 Plantago coronopus
GAAACACAACCATTCATTCAAATAGAAGTCACTAGAATGAACGAACGCGTTGTTTCGAATTTCTGTCAAAAATCGAATCCTTGCCACTGATTGAGCAGACGGTAGCATGCTCAAGCATGCGGTCGTCCGCTCTGGACCATGTTGTCGCATGCTCAAGCATGCGCTCGCTTACAACGATTCTCCAGGAATCGTTGCCTAGCTACTGATCGAGTAGACGGCAGCATGTGGTCGTCCGCTCGGTTTCTCCAGAAACCCGAGCATACTGATTGACTAGACGGCCGCGGTCGTCCGCTATGGCACAAGCCAAAATACCTTGCGCTCGAGAATACTCCCGTATTCTCGGCTTTTCCCTTGCGTTTCCTAGCGTATGGCTTTCCAAGCCTCGCCGTATTCATCTCTTCTCAATTTTAGTACAGTGGGATTACTCCCATCACAAAACTTTTGAGTTTGCTATTCTAAATTCTCAACCAACACACTTTGAGTCTTACTTTCTCTTTCATCACAAAGGAGATTTTAGTAGACAATTCAAGTGTTTTTCTACCATCACGGTAGGTATTACACAATCAATAAACATTACGTTTATAGTGTGTGGGCGCCCATTGGTTAAGCTACAAAGACATAGAAAATCACTTTGGATTCACTAAAATTCCTACAATTTTTTCATTTTCTTTTTAATTGAGAATCTGAGCCACTTGGTGTCCAATGGGTAAACCCAATTAGTTCAAGCAATAACCTGCAAACTACGTGAATCAAGTTAACCGCAACAGGCTCTACCCAGGATGGGTGTCAATCAAAACGTTAACTGAGTGTCAATCAAAATGGATCTTGGTTTCTAATTTTTTAACAAATAACAACATAGATAGATCGTACATATACGTACCAAGCAAAGGAATTGTATACAATTTATTGTTTTTGTCTTCGAACCTGAATACAGTAATTTCCAGCTTTGAGACTCCCTTAAGTTTTCCCTGCCGGCTTCTTATAGTTAATTTAATCAGATTAAGATAATATGGCGGGTCTTACAACGGGAATCAGTTTGAGAACCCAATGCCAAATTAATCCAAATCAACTCATCTTTGTGTATATATATATAGTGTCTTACCATACAACAAAATATAAACCTTACAGTCTTACACTTTCATATTTCAATGGCGAATCGAGTTTCTTCTTTGCTGCTTGTTTTCGTCACTCTTGTCTGCTTTGTTGGTTGCTACTCAGAGACTGATGGCATTGATCAAAAGGCAACTCCCATTTTGAATTTTTATGTCAAATATTTCATGATGTGTGTAATAAGCCTGTGTGCAGTACTGTGCATGTTCACTAACTGGTGCAATTTGTTGATTAATAGGTCCACATAGTTTACATGGGTGATCGTTCTACAGGCGGGTTCTCTACAACAGGACAGCATATGAGCATGTTGCAAGCGGCTTTCGGAAGGTTATTGATCATTTGTACTAGATAAACAGAAACATGCAAATTTGAGTTGATTTGCTAATATTGAAATTGTTTGTTCTTTTGTGAATTTCAGCAAAAGGGCAACTGAGTCATGGCTCTATAGTTACAAGAGAAGTTTCAATGGCTTTGCTGCAAAGCTAACTGAGGATGAGAAGAACCAAATTGCTGGTAACTGGATGGTGTTTTTCAATTTCTGTGTTGGAAACACACATGTTTCATTTACTTAGATTGTAGTAGTAGCTAGCAAGTGTATATAGATACTAAAATATCTTTTTATTTCTGTTGTAGGTCTAGAAGGAGTAGTCTCGGTTTTTCCTAGCACGAAGAAGCATCTCCATACGACAAGATCCTGGGACTTCATGGGATTCCCGATCTCATCCCCCAAATCACAAACTGAGAGCGACGTGATTGTTGGTTTGTTAGACACTGGAGTCTGGCCTGAATCTGCAAGTTTCAATGATAGTGGCTTCAGTGCACCACCATCCAAATGGAAGGGAACTTGCCAATCATCTAACTTCACTTGCAACAAGTAAGTTCCTCTTTTAATTAGGTCACAGAATCACACTAGTTCAGGAACATTACATTGAACCTAGGTAGTACAAAGTGCAAAGCAGAAGCTGGACTGTTTAAACTAATGCTTTCTTAACCAGCACTAACAAGCTGAACTATATTTGCAGCAAAATAATTGGGGCAAGATACTATCACAGCGAAGGGGCTATACCCCCATCAGAATTCTCATCTCCTAGAGATTCTGAAGGGCATGGAACCCACACAGCATCCACGGCAGCTGGAAGCTTAGTCTACGACGCCAGCATGCTTGGGCTTGCTACGGGAACAGCTCGTGGAGCAGTGCCTTCATCGCGCATTGCTGTCTACAAGGTTTGTTGGTCTGATGGCTGCTCGGATGCTGATATCCTTGCAGCATTTGACGATGCAATTGCTGATGGAGTTGACATTATATCAGTTTCTCTAGGAGGGTGGTTTGCTTCAGATTACTTTGAAGATCCGATCGCCATTGGTGCTTTCCATGCTATGAAAAAGGGAATATTGACATCAAATTCTGCTGGTAACTCAGGGCCAGGTTTGCAATCAATCGTGAACGTCTCACCTTGGTCCCTCTCAGTTGCTGCTAGTGTCATAGATAGGAAATTCTTAACCAAACTGCAGCTGGGGAACAACAAAACTTACGAGGTGAGTATACATGTATGTTAAGGTAGAGTATTTAATAAGAGAAATTGGTCTGACGTTTCTTGATTGTTGTGCAGGGAGAAAGTATAAATACATTTACACTCAAGAACAGCAGTTATCCATTAGTCTACGCAGGGTAAATTAACTTTATATATGTGGTTCCAGTTATACTTGAAATGAAGCTCACAGACTAGCTAAACCATCCCAAAACATGAAATATAAATAACAGACATTGATGCAGGGATTGTGGGGGCTCACTAGATCCAAATTTGGTGAACGGAACCATCGCAGCCTGTGATTCGCTTGGAGATGGATTAGCACAAGCACAGGCCGGTGCTATTGGAACTGTGATGCAGGGGTCCGATTACAGTGATTTTGGCTTCTCTTTTCCCATATCAGCTACTTATTTGAACATCAGTGATGGCGGTGACGTTTTTGATTACATAAAGAGTACAAGGTCTAGCAAATTGATATTCTTACATTTCATTTTCAATATGATTAAGATTGATTTTGATTTTATTCCCTTGAATCTACTCTGTTGCAGTACACCAACAGCAACCATTTTCAAGAGTACAGAAGTAAATGAGACACTGGCTCCATTTGTTGTCTCATTTTCTTCAAGGGGGCCAAATCCCATTACCAGTGACATTCTCAAGGTGCTTGACTTTTATCTCGAACTTCTGTAGAGTCACTAATCTTGTACTTCGATGTTAACATTCCAATTTCTTTGTGCTTTCCGTGCAGCCTGATCTAACTGCACCAGGTGTGGACATTCTAGCGGCATGGTCAGAGGCTACAAGCGCAACCGGGTTTACTGAGGATCCTAGAATTGTACCATTCAACATCATCTCAGGAACATCTATGTCCTGCCCTCATGTCTCTGGTGCAGCTGCCTATGTTAAATCCTTTAACCCTACGTGGTCTCCTTCTGCCATAAAGTCTGCCCTCATGACAACAGGTGAGTTAATTCAGTTGCATGAAAGAAAAAAAAAATCCCCTTAAAGATAAGGTGAACTGTTCAAACAAGTAGCTTGATAATGACTCTTTTGTGCAGCTTTTACTATGAGTCTGAAAGACAACGAAGATGGTGAATTTGCATATGGGTCTGGCCACATTGACCCTTTGAAGGCTAAATCCCCCGGTCTGGTATATGATATAGCAGAAGCAGACTACGTAAGCTTCCTGTGCGGTCAAGGATACAGTAACAAGAATTTGCAACTCGTCACAGGAGACAACACCACTTGCACTGCGGCTACCAATACTACAGTTTACGACTTAAACTATCCATCATTTGCAGTATCTGCCGCATCATCAACCCCCATAAGCCGTGTATTCCACCGAACTGTGACCAATGTTGGTTCTGCATCATCCAACTACAAAGCTTCTGTGACAGTAAGTAAGGGGCTTACCATCCTTGTTGAACCTGCCACTCTCTCGTTCCAATCACTTGGCGAAACACAGAGTTTTACGGTCACTGTCAATGCTTCAGTTGATAGCAATAGTACACTGCTGCAGGGTTCATTGGTGTGGGACGATGGCATGTACCAAGTGCGAAGCCCAATTGTAGCTTATGTTATTAGCGAAAACTGATAAATTGTTTGTCCAATTACATTCTTCGATGCGATCAAGTAAATCAATGCTTGTATCACATTCTTTTTTTCATATGATTGAATAAGACTTGATGGTCTGATAAAGTGACCATTGATTTTATTACTACCAATCCTACAAAAAAGATGGGGCTTGGTAAAGTTCTTATTATTTTGAAAGCACTGTTGTTGGTATAGCTATTGAAATGAATCGATCTTTTATTTGCATGCATCATGCATGTGTGACTTTTTGCATAAATTGAAGTTCGTGTAGAAAGTAGAAACTGCTAATTTGGATGTCGATGATGACACTGTGAATCAAATAATCGGAATAACATTCTCCATTTACTAATTGAATGAAGGATTGCAGAGAATTTACAGAATCAAAGGTTTAGCAAATTTGCAGGAAATTAGGGTTCATAAGTCATAACCTAATTACTGAATTGATAATGAGTACTACAAATCATAATGAATTACAAGAGGGGAATTTAGGAAAGTTAGACGAAGGTTCTTTCCCCTCCCTTAATTGAACATAATCTGTTCGAATTCCGGCGAGCTTGATGAATTACAACGAGGGTAACTTTTTGCAGGAAAATTAGGGCTCATCAAGTTATAATTTAAAAAATATCCGGGGATATTTTTCTGGGGTTGTGAAATAATAGCTTGAGATGGAAACACTCTGGAATTCCAACTCACACGCCAATTGAACTCCACTCGATGCAGAGTAGCGGCAATGGCCTCTGCAATTTCTGGGCTGGTCATTGTGCCATGTGCGCAAACTTCTTCTGTTTCCAAAGCTAACACACCATTGTCCGTCAAAACAACTCCCACACGGCCACACTCATCCCGACTCGATTCCCACAAACTGCAGCATCAAAATGAACCTTATCCGTGCCAGCTGCCAGTGTTACCTGAAATGGCGATAGTTTATGCTAGCAGGTAGGCTAATATGAAATTCATCTCTGTTTCCTCTGTTTTCCCCTGATCATAAATTTTTGCTGACTGTTTTTTCAGAGTAAACTCTTCTTACAGTTTTGAGCCACACCGTGCACATTGGTATTTATCTGCATCATGTACCGTTATACCATGATGGGAGAAACAGCAAAAATTTGAGTAGCAATATTTCCTTAAATGAAATAGAGTAAAAAGATCCAAATTTCTGCTAACCGTCTCTACAACTGACTCGACCAACATCAGATGCTAAACTGCGAACATCACAGGTTTATTGTTTGACACGGAGTACGAGAGATAAAGAAGCAAAAATAAGATAAAACGAGAAAAGAGACCCCAGAAGACTAAAATATATACGGAGTTATATTAGATGTACAGATAAACTACTCTAACCACTGCGGTAGTCACCCAGTACAAATCAATAATATCATTTGTGGTTCTAACACCAGGTACATATCAAATCTACAATGATAGCAAATTCAGTTTGCAAGACGCTTCTTCTCTAACAAATATATGATGAGGTTTGAGCCAACCAGAGCTAAATGAGGAACTAATACTATACGTTTGCATAAAAAGTAGTACACTGAATCCAATCCACTGTTAATCTCATATTGGATATGTCATTGAGAATAGATCAAATTTGTGATTTACGAATTTTAAGTTGATCATATCATTTTTTATGTGCTTTGCTTAGTTTACAAACTTACAGTACGTAGTTTACAAACTATTACGTAGATGGAGAAAGTTAACTTAAAAGGATCTATATATGTATAATTGTAACAAGATGTCATGGTGCGACTTCCATTTTCAATAGATGGTTTAGTTTTTAATCAATCATACAAGATAGAGTGATATGTTTATAATTAGATAATTAGTTGAAACATAATTATAGATCTTTGAGGAAGTCTGGAGGACGGTGTTTCTAAAGGGATGGATGAAAATTACAGATATAATTAAGAATATCGATGCTTCAATTTAAAATGTGGATAGTTTAATGTATTTTAGCATTTTAATATTGATTCACAAAGAGATCTCATTTCTAGTACTATAAATAGGTCCTTCTATAGTTCTGTTTGTAACACTAACACATTTCAAAACAAACCTCTGTTTCTCTTCAAACAGTTCTTCAATGGCTATCCTTGTTTCTTCCAATTCCAGGAATGTTTTCATCATGGCTCTCATCATATGTTGTTTTCTTCTCGGTTGTGATTCCTCGGAGACTGATGGAACGGACCAAAAGGTTGTTAGAGATTGTTAATTTAATCATCTCATGGTTCTTGAAGTAAGCAAGTGTATTGTGTTTGTGCTGAGTCTGCTGACTAGTGCGATTCTCGATTTATGTTTGTTAGGTGTATATTGTTTACATGGGACATCTCCCTGAAGGTGAATTTGATGCAAAAACACAGCATGTCAGCATTCTACTGGAGACATTGGAAAGGTTTGTACTAGTACTACTCAACATGGGCAGTGAGGAACAAATTTGAGTTGGTTGTTCATCTAAACTTTTCTTCATGATTTTATCAGCAAAAGGGCATCGGAATCATGGATCCATAGTTACGAAAAGAGTTTAAATGGTTTTGTTGCGAAATTAACTGAGGAAGAGAAGGACCTAATTGCTAGTAAGTGATCGATAAATTTGTCTTTCTTGTTTTGCTTATATATGGATTTAAACAAGCAGATACAGAGTCTAGTGTGGCCTTTTTTATTTACGTCTATGTGAATAAATCTCCTCGGCTATCTCTTCAGGTCTGGATGAAGTAGTCTCGGTGTTTCCAAATAGGAAATTGGAACTACATACAACAAGATCCTGGGATTTCATGGGGTTTTCGCTAACATCTGCAAGATCAGCCGATGAGGGTGATATGGTTGTTTGTGTGCTAGATACTGGAATCTGGCCGGAGTCTCCAAGTTTTGATGATACCGGCCTTGGCCCCCCACCGACCAAATGGAAGGGCACTTGCCAATCTTCATCCAACTTCACTTGCAATAAGTAATTCTTGTTTCAAATCAGGGATTATTTGGTAGTTTTGTTAACTGAAGTGATTTTGAGACTAAGCATTTTCCACCATTTTTAGCTTCTTTGAAACTGATTAGTAGTCACAAAGTGATTTTGAATGTTTCGAACAGACCTTTTCTGTTAGTATGGTCCTAATATAAATGAACCTTTTGCAGTAAAATAATAGGGGCAAGGTACTATCGTTTGGAAGATCCTATCCCCCCTGATGATTTTCCCTCTCCTAGAGATTCTGAAGGACACGGTACCCATACAGCGTCCACAGCAGCCGGTCAAGCAGTTCCCAATGCCAGCATGATTGGCCTTGCTAGGGGAACTGCACGTGGAGGTGTTCCCAATTCACGCATTGGTGTCTACAAAGTTTGTTGGAGTGACGGTTGCCCCAGCTCTGATATTCTTGCTGCATTTGACGATGCAATAGATGATCAATGCGGCATCATATCAGCTTCACTAGGAGGGCGTTATGCTGTTCCATACTTTCAAGATCCAATTGCTATTGGTGCTTACCATAGCATGAAAAAAGGCATATTGACCTCAAACTCTGCTGGAAATTCAGGACCTGGTGCGGGAACAACCTCGAATGTATCACCTTGGTCCATCACAGTTGCTGCTAATGTTATGGACCGAAAATTTCAAACGAAAGTAGAGTTGGGTAACAATAAGACTTATAAGGTGAGTATTTATATATACTTTTCTCCAAAACACAACATCTATATCTAACTGTTGCTACCTTTCGCAGGGAGTTTCTATAAATACGTTTACACTCGAAGAGGAATTCTACCCATTTGTGTATGGAGGGGATACTCCCGCAACAGGTTATACAGGCTACCAATCACGGTACTATAAGTACTGAATTTACCACATGCATTCATGTATCAGAATGTACATGAACTTGCTAAAATGCAGTGCATTGACATTAAGCTAGATAACAATACATTATTTGATGTAGGTATTGTTTTCCCGGTTCACTAGATCCACAACTAGTGCAAGACTCAATAGTACTCTGTGACACAGTGACTAGCGGAGAAGGAGCAACCATGGCAAATGCAATCGGAACTATCATGCAGGGCGACGAGTCCGACAGTGATTATGCATTTAGTTATCCCTTAGCAGCTTCAGTTGTAAATACCAGCCAGGGGAGTGAGATTTCAAGTTACCTAAACACCACAAGGTTAAATAAAAGATCATTCCAGCTATATGAAGATTATGCTTCAGTTACAAAGATGGTTAGTAACTGTGATTCATGATATTTTAATTTGCCAAGTCTAATATGGTGCAGCAAACCAATGGCAACCATATACAAGAGTGACGAAATTAATGAGACATGTGCTCCATTTGTTGTCTCTTTTTCTTCGAAGGGACCCAATGCCATAGATCCTGAGGTTCTCAAGGTTGTTTTTCATAATACTGAAGTTACATCAATCCCATGTTGTATTTAAGAGAAGCGTTCTTAGTAATTTTTTGAAAAAGTTGCTTGCAGCCTGATATAACTGCACCTGGTGTCGATATACTTGCTGCATGGTCAGAGGCTGCAACCCCAACCGAATTGCCTGAAGATCCCAGAATAGTAAAGTATAACATTATATCTGGAACATCCATGTCTTGCCCCCATGTAACTGGTGCAGCTGCATATGTTAAATCATTTAACCCGACATGGTCGCCTTCTGCCATCAAGTCAGCTCTCATGACAACTGGTGAGTTTATCTAATGTCAAGAACTTATAATCCATGCTGTGACAATTACAGTATTGCAAGTTAGCAGTTCCGACATTTGTGCTCATTTTGATTATTTTGTATAGCCACTCCGATGACACTGATAGACAACGAGGATGGTGAATTTGCTTATGGGAGTGGCCAACTTGATCCTGTGAAGGCCAGATCTCCCGGTTTGATATACGACATGGTAGAGGCGGACTATGTAAGTTACCTGTGTGGTAGAGGATACAACAACAGGACCTTGCAACTAATCACAGGAGATAACACCACCACTTGCGTTAGAAAGTCAACTGTTTACGACCTCAACTACCCAGCTTTTGTAGTATCAGACTCTCCAATAAGCTCCGCAACTAAAACCTTCCATCGCACAGTGACCAATGTGGGAACTTCGTCCAGCACCTACAAGGTGACTGTGACGCCGACTAAAGGGCTAAAAGTTGATGTCAAACCAATGAGTCTATCTTTCAAATCAATTGGTGAAGCGAAAACATTTACGGTGACGGTTAGATATAAAGCTAGTCGCAAAATGATGCATTGTCGATTGATTTGGGATGATGGAAAGCACAAGGTGAGGACTACGGTTGTCGTTCATCGCCATGAAGCTGCTTAATGTTGATTTTGAAGAATAGCTGATGATATGCGTAGTCAATTGGTTGGTGATGATGCGAGAAAATGTACGCTGGTAATTATGTATTACATCCTTTTGCAATATAAATAAAAATTTGTAATCGTCTCAAACTAGAAACTTAGGGCTCGGATTCTGTGAAATTGGGGATCCCTGAAATTGATAACAAATCTAACAGATGTTGATGAATTACTTGAGGGGTATTTACAAACGTTAGACGACCGATCTTTCCCCTCACTGAAATGAACAGAATCATTTCGAATTCTGGTGAGCTTGAGCAGCTTGTACATGTTTGCGTTAATGGCATCAGTTTCCGTTTTCCGTTACCAGAAATTATATTTATTTGCAACTTTAGAATGTTTCCTGAAATGGATGTTAGTATGCGAGGGCCGAGGGCGATGAATCCGAAGCGTACGGGTCAAATAGAGACTGGAATTGGCATGGGAAAGAAGCATATATATATTATAATTTATATTATAAGTCTATTATAAGAGAGGATGCCATCAAAAGTTTGGTACAAAGTGAATTGACAAGTTGCCCCAGCTTATATTAGTTGGACGGACTAATATACCGTGAAAGCTCCCAACGTAATCTGGTATTCTGGTGCCTCTCCGTCTCCTCCCAAACAAATAAAACTAAAGTTATTGATGTTCTTCAGAGATTCCGACCAAAACCGCCAGTAATGCCCGATTGAGTTAGTTGGAATTACAACATGAATTTGACGTCCATTTGATGAACCAGGCCGGAAAGAGAAGAGGGTAGGAAGTAGATGAGTTCTCGATCGAACCAAG
>JAYMSL010005209.1:0-10325 GCA_036897195.1 Plantago coronopus
GTCCCCACTTCATAATCTGGAATCTAGAATCATCCAATGACATTGTGAATATGACAGCTCAACCAACAAAAGAAAATAGAAATACAATAAATATGGGATTATTGCACAATGTCCTCTAGTTTTAAACAATTGCAATTTGGTGCTCAACTTTCTAACACAAGTGTTTTTGAACTGACTGAGTAACACGTTACACGTTGTACTTCAGTTCAATCAATAGATACTCACTAGCGACAATGAAACGCAGCTCAGTTGGTAAGACAATTCCCCTCTAATCAATAGGTTGGGAGTTCGAGTCATCTTTGCATCTTAAAAAAAAAGAAAAAAAAAGATACCCACTAGCTACAAAACAATGATATTTCATAATAATAATATGTCAAGACTACTAAAAGGTGTTTACTTGCTCTCAAACAAAGATTGCATTGTAACGTGAATAGTATTGGGGAGTTATATGAGGAAGTTCAAATCCCGACAAAAGCATAAGTTAGTTTATATTAGAGTTATAATATTAGTATAGGTGTATTAAATGTATAAAATGGTTTAGGAATATTAGTAGTACTAGTGTAATTAGTTAGATTTGTGGTTTTTTTTTTTTAATTTCAAAAAAAGTGAATCGTTTTGAAACCTAGCATGTTGTTAAAAAACTATTGAATATAGTATAAACAGCTTTATTTGAGAGTATTAGATCCTGCTTAACACAACTGTTAAGATGACATATTACAATTTACGACATACATTTCTCTAAAATTCCTTAAACTCTAAATAATTACAGTCCGTGACATGTGAAGAAAGTATGTGACACATAAGTCAAATGCAACTTGCCATCTTTACCGAACAAGAGATTTGAGCTCGACAACGCAAAAGTTTGTTCAACACCAATGTGACACGTAAACGCAAAGACCATGAATCGTCTTGAAATTACAGGACCATAATGCAATTAACACTAAGCTAAAAATATCAAATAACTTTCCTATTAAATATTCTTTCCAGAAAATAATAAATAAGAAAAAGAAAAAGATACTTATCCCAATAATTGTTTGTTCCTCACCTCAACCATGAGTCGTCTATAAAGCTCATTTCTCCACGCAAAAATCAAAATTTCTCTGCAACTTCCCAATTTCTTCATCTTCTTCTCTGCAAACCGTACAAATTCCGTCGCCTGAAGGAGGATCCAATCTCTAGCTCAGGTAATCTCTTTTACATGATGTCGATTCATCCGAGTTTTATACTTTTTGTTGAATTTTGTTATTGGTTTTAGCAAACTGAATTGGATCTGATTGTTCTGGTTTTTGCTCGTTTAGGAATCGGTTATGGCTTCCAAGCGGATCTTGAAGGAGCTCAAGGACCTTCAGAAGGATCCTCCTACCTCTTGCAGTGCTGGTATATATTCGTTTTCGTGGAATTTTGATTTTGGTTAATTGAGCTGGATATGAAATACAAACATTTAGAATTTTAGACTACTTGGCTCAATTTTATATGAGCGTTTTGTCTTTGTTGATCGAATCCTAAATCGAATTATGTATGTGAATTGAGGCGGAGAGAAAATAGAAACAGTGAAGAAACTGCAATGGATGATTCATTTTTGTTTATGTTGATTGAGCTTGGGATGTTTATCTTCGGTGTATGATGATTCCTTCCAACATATGTGCTTTGCTTCCTTTATTCACCTTCGTTTTGTGGATCGGTTGGTTGATTATAGATTCATAATATCATCAATAAACTTCGATTTGGAATTTTAGGTGTTCATGAATCATGATTATAGTTCTAATTCGTAATTAGTATCAACAAAATCATCTGAGTTTTGGGTAGATTGAGCTTATTCTGGTTTAGGTTTTTGTAAGTCCTACATGATAGTTTGACCTCTGGAAGTTATTGTTATGTCTTATGTTACTTTCTTTGAATTGCTATTGAGTTTGCAAGTTTTAAGTACGGTAGGTGAATTTGTAATCTATGTTTCACTCTTAATATTAATGGAAATGTACGGGTAAGATAATTTGAACAAAACTTGCCTTCGTATAATGGGTATACTACCTATCGTTAGCAGTTCGTTCGAATTTGAAGTAATTGGTGTTACTAGACATGTAACGATTCCGAGTCTAATAATTTTATGTGAAACTAAAGATTTCATCTACATGTTTCAGGTCCCGTTGCTGAGGACATGTTCCACTGGCAAGCTACAATCATGGGCCCTCCAGATAGCCCGTACTCCGGTGGGGTTTTCTTAGTCACTATTCATTTCCCTCCGGATTACCCTTTCAAGCCTCCTAAGGTGCTTCACAATCTCATTCTCTTTGTACTATCAACTTGTTTACAAACATTCAGTTATGATGGGAAATATACGAATATATAGCTCTGTTGTGTAGACTGTAGAGCATTCATGCATATTGTATCAGTATAACTGTTAGAGCATCTAAGACAAAATTATCTCAAGTAGAATAACGGTGGGAAACCGAATAGTCAAACTCAGCAATCCTTAAATTAATGAGGCAGCAGCTAATTCTTGGGTAAAAACCGTACCTAAACAATGAGAAATTGGTAAAGAGCAAGTATTGGACAAATTAGTTTAAATCAAAAGGGCTGAATCTGATGATGCAATCTTTAATTGTCTGTTTGAATCATTGTACTAAATCTGAGTATATATGGATTGTGCAGGTTGCGTTTAGGACTAAAGTGTTCCACCCGAATATTAACAGCAATGGCAGCATATGCCTTGACATATTGAAGGAGCAGTGGAGTCCTGCACTTACTATTTCCAAGGTCATCATCCTTGTTGTCTTATAAGCAAACTTAGAACAAAATTAAACTCTCCTCATCTGTATTCATTTATTTCTAACTCTATCAGTCAAACTAATCGATCCATCTTCATTCAGAATAACAATTACATTTCTGGACGTGAATCTAAATCATTTGCAGATCTTTCCTTCAAAATGAATCAATCCTTACCTGAAATTAATCAATCTTGTTAAAACTGGATTAATTCAACTTTGTTGGTGAATTTTAACCTGTTTTTTAAAAATTTTCAGGTATTGTTGTCAATATGTTCTTTATTGACAGACCCCAACCCGGACGATCCTTTGGTGCCTGAGATTGCACATATGTACAAAACGGATAGGAGCAAGTATGAGACCACCGCAAGGAGCTGGACTCAGAAATACGCTATGGGATGACCGCGTGTGGTGTACATTGTATTGTACTTTGGCCACATTACAATTGCAATTTCTGTAAGAAATAGACTAATAGTCCTAAATTTGGACTTTGATAGATTCGCCATGAAGAAAGGGTATGAGTATGACCAATGGCATATAAAACATTTGTTTGTATGTATAATGAACCTTTTTCAATTGTTTCCTCACCTCTCCAGATTTTGTCGATTTGCTTACTTTCATCTATAAAGAACTACTATATTTTCATATAAACTTTCTCCGTTATAATTTTGAATAATAGTGAAAGCGAAATGCCTGTTTCAGTAAGCGAAATGCCTATTCAGCCTGGCAGTATTCAGTTGCATCAGTCTGAGCTGATGGTCTGAGTTCAGCCTGATGTTGTTAATTAGCATAGCATTGTGTTAATTAGATGTTGTTCATTGTTCTTATGAACTGATGATGAAAGTGTTACTCCCACCATCCAGTCAAATGTTTCCCGTCTAGTTTTGTTATACTTTTTTTGGTCGTAAAGTACTCCAAAAATATGTTGGTTAAATAAAGTAGAAAATTACATTAAAAATGTATAGTTATGGTAATATTTTAATATAATTTTTTATTTTTTTAATAAGAGTTTGTAGTAATTTGCGATCGAAAAATCGGTATCAAAACAAAATGAAAAACTTTTTCTTGGACGGAGGTAGTATTAATGAGCCAAAGAAACATACAAAAACCAGTTCTCTAAATCGATATTTTTGCTCAATCTTGAGGTGTTAATGTCATGATTTTCGAACAATTATAGTACTCAGCTCATAAGCGTTGGTGGTGATGGTGGCTATGACTGAGGCTTTGAGAGTAGCTATTTATCACTTATTAGATAAGTAGATAACTAGTCAATTGCTAGTAACCTTTATAAGTTAGTGAACTTATCAGTCTTAAAGTCTATGCCAAACACAACCTAACTAAAAGAATGTGGGCTTCTTTATAATACATATAATATAGGAAAAATGAGAGGAAAAAAGCTCACTATTTAATTGCACTAGTCTTATAATAGCCAAAAGTCAATGTTTTTCTTTTAACTTTAATAACAACTTTAATATGAACTTTGAAAATATTTTAATTTTTTGAATATTAAATATAATTTTTCAATTAAGGATTACATTCAAAAAAATTCTAGGTTTTAATTATATGTAGACCATCAACTTTAATGATTTCTTGGCAAATTACATAAATATAAATTTCCAGTCAAGAATTACATTATTAAAGTTTATTCAGTCTTTGCAATATTCACCTCAGTACTAAATATATATTATACTTTTGAATAACTTTTACTTTTAACAGCCACTACTAATTTCACCATCTCTATCTCTATATAAGCAACCATACTCTTCTATCTTCTCCTCACTCCAACCCTATATGTGTATATATAAACATATAGAAATAAGAAGCAAAAGTACTCATCCTATTTTTTTTTTCATTTCCAATCTCTGGATAGATATTCAATAAAAAGGATTCATTGAATCGCGATATGTAAGTAGAATGTCAGAGTTTGGCAAAGAATTAATGTTCTTGATACTTCAGTTCCTCGAAGAGGAACATTTTGAGGAGACTAAAATCAAGTAAGCTTAATCAATTCAAGCTTTTTTAAAATTTTATTTTATGTATGATATTCTGTTTTTACTTTGAATTTGTTTGATTTTGTTTGTTGGAAATGATTGTGTCCTGGTGATGTTTAGCATGGTTGATTGAGATAGTTATGGGGTGAATGAGTATTATTATTTGTTCTATGTTAAGGATTTTTAGATGAAAAGAGATAATGTTTTGTAGTTTTAAATGTCTGAATTGAATGATTAATCTATTGGAATTAATTAATGAGGCATGAGAACTGTTTATTTGTCATTTTGTAGACTGGAGCAGGAGTGGGGTCTCTATTTTAACATGAAATACTTTGAGGAGAAAGTATTTGCTGGAGAATGGAGCGATCTCGATAAGTACTTATCTGTTTTTACCAAGATCGGAAACAACAGAAACTCGACGAAGATATTTTTCGAAATTAGAAAGCAAAAATACCTGGAAGCTCTTGACAGGTATAATGTTTCTCTACTTGTATATGCTTGGTTTGATATTTACTCGTGTTCTATTTTTGTAAATTCTATCATGGTTCTCTAATTGGTATTATAGGCAAAACAAAGTAGAGGCTCTGGATATTTTGGTCAATGATTTGCGAGTGTTCAAAATGGAAAGAGAAGACCTATATAATGAATTGACAGATCTCCTAACACTCGGCAATTTCAGGTATGATGTTGTTTAATGAAACAACTCGAGTGCACTAGTTTGTTTACATGTTTTGACGTAGATTTGCTTTATAGTTTATATTGGTAGGATCGACTGGTGACATGTTCATTTAATCTCTGATGAGCATCGATGTAATTGTAACCTAGTCTAGTTGTTTATCTTTTTGTACTTCGGTTTTAATATGTAACCAATATATTCCACTAGTATAAAAATGTATGAACCATTAATCTGGACTCATTGTACTATGACAATCTAATTTTTTTCCGCTTATCGCAGGGAAAATGAGCATCTTTCTAGGTATGGTGATATGCAGATAGCTCGTACTCGAATATTAATTGGACTCAAGAAATTGATTCGTGCTAATGCTGATCTTCGCGAGAAACTTGAGTTTCCGAGTTTTAGCTCATATAGACTGCGAGAACTTATAAACCAAAGGTACCATGATTATCCAGTATCACACTGATTGTAGCTTTATCTCGTTGTAGTTGATTATCTTATCATCTCAAACTGGTCTTTTATTGAGCATGACATCATTCTTTTGGTCTTTTCAGTTTAAATTGCCAGCACCATTTATGCAACAATCCAGGGTCAAACCCTCAAGTTCAAACTTTGTTCACTGACCATACATGCAACACTCGTTATCGCAACGTTGCTCCTTTCAATGTTCCTGCAACTGCAGCTTCATATCCTGTGGGTTTATGCCGCACTGGAGGTCACGCGGTATGCTAAACTTTGAAGTTTTGTTTATTAACATAGTTCGTTATCGTCCAATCATCAAACGTTTAACATGTTTATAATCGGAATGTATGACATTTTGTTTTACACTGGTAGTCCTTCCAGCCCCCTACTGCAAACCCTATAAAAGTTTGATCTTTAATTCTTTTGATTGAGAATCTCAATTTCGACTCCACTATCCAGAATGATATAGATTCCAGCATTAAAAAGTCAACAACTTTGGATTCTAGTCAATGGCATTTGACTGAAATTTTAGATCATACTCAGTGCTGCATGGTAACCTTGTCTGGTAGTGACGACGATGCTTTTAGCAAGGTATTTGAGAACCTTAATGTTTCTTTTTTCTGTTGAGCATCTTTCTAGTATATCATGCTTTGGCTGGTCTGTTATAGGTTGTTCAACTTCTTTATACGAATTCCGATACTGGCATTTTGGCACTCGGATCAGATGGCGTTCAGAAGTTGTGGAAGTGGCCGTGCGATCAAAGTAACCCAAGCGGAAAGGTACTTGACAAAATTCCAAATTGATACAGAAATATATGAAGTTTTCATATCTCTCTCTCTCGCTCTCTCCCCAACAATTATTTCAGTAATTGTACCTTAAATATGTTCATGCGCGAAGGTCACCACCCGCATCATTCCACCAATATGGTATGCAAAGAGGAGGGGAGTTATGACAAATGACACCTCGGGGATCGACCTTGAGGTAGCTATATCGTGCATTGCTTTGTCAAAGAATGACTATTATGTAGTGTCAGCTATTGGTGGGAAGATTACATTATTCAACATGTTGACATTTAGTGTAAGTTATTTTTCTTTTCAGTTTTCTATTTGCGATCTTGTGAGAATCTTTGGTAGTCAAAGTTTTACTTTGTTATAGGCCATGACTACATTTATGCCACCACCTCCTAAGGCCTCTTTCTTGGTATTCGATCCAAGAAATAACAACGTTATAGCTGTCGGAATGGAAGATTCCACCATCCACATATATAATGTCATGTTAAATGAGGTAATGCTCGCTCCTTGTCATGTCTCTTTGCGAGTTATTTTTCCATATTTCTTCGCAAGGAATGATGAGTTTACTGCCCGACTTAATTAGTAAATCTAATTGACTTTCTAATATGTTGAACTTAATAGGTGCAATCTATATTGCGAGGACACAAAGAGCGCATTAGTAGTTTGACATTTTCCGACAACCTCAACGTATTGGTGTCATCTAGCGTTGATGCTCAGGCAAGCTCTTATATTGTACTTTCGTCTAATTGTTGGTTGACTGAAAATATCAAAACACAATTGAAGTTTATGGATCGGGATTGCTGAAAGTTTCGTGGTTGACGAATATTTGCAGCTTTGCTTTTGGAGTATTGACACTTGGGAGATGAGGAAGTCAATTATGGTTGAACTTCCTACTAAAACATCTAATGGTGATACTCATGTACAATCCCATTTAGACCAAGTCACGCTGCTCGTAACCCAAGCAACTCAATTAGCTCTATACGACGGGTCTAAGTATGAGCGCATACGCCAGGTGAACAACATTCCATTATATCTCTTCCTGTATCATATAAATATATTGTTAACTTTTCTAATGCATTTCTTCCTTTCGCAGTGGGTCCCACAAGAAACCCTTTCTGCGCGTATCTGTTGCGCATCATATTCATCTGACAGTCGATTGGTTTTTGCTTCATTTTGTGACGGAAATATTGGAATCTTTGATGCTGATAGCCTAAGATTAAGATGTCGCATTGCACCAAGTGCCTACATGTCTCCCACAATATCGAACGAGTGAGGACCTAAATAATTATCATTTCTAAGCATTATTTATGTTCTCATCCGCCTCTCTTATAGTGTATGTAAAATGTTACTAGTACCAAAGATAATGTTGTTGTGTTACCTAACATATATTCACCCGTTATCCCAGAAGCCAAGATGTGTATCCCCTGGTGATTGTAGCAAATCCACAAGAGCCGAACCAATTTGCTGTTGGATTGACAGATGGATCCATCAAAGTGATAGAGCCCTTGGAGTCCGAAGAGCAACGCGGAGTAACTCCCCCTGTCCCAACTGATAATGGCCTACTAAACAGTACAACTGGTGTGTCAAATGATGTCGTGAACACTTCTCCTGATCAAGTTGAAGACACGCCTGAATTGCCAGTGGCTTCTGAAAATGATGATCCTGAAGTTGGCCACACTTGATTTTCTTGAAGTTATAGTACTATAACAGCATAGGCTACATTTTTGGTACTTTGAATCCATGATTGTTGTATTTGATAGAATTCCATCACATCTAAAAGCTCGAACTTGTAGAGACGTGTGGAATCTAGTCATATATATTAATTTCCAATAGTATTCTTATCAAACTGCATGATCCTGTTAAACTGTTCCTCTTTGTCTAATTCTGGCTGTGAATTGAACTTCTAGTTAAAAACATGAAGGAAAAAGTTGCCATTTCACATAGTTCCAGTCGAACAGGATGAAATCCAACAGCTGCAGATCAATCCATCCATCCATGAACCCGCTCGTGTGAATCAAGTCCATTGAATTGTCGAAGAACGGAAGCCTTTGGTTTAGTGTCACGTATAACGGGATCAGACCTCTCAGAGCAATCGTCTCACTGAACGGGGCTCCCAAGTTTAAGGCTGCTGAGACGATAGTCACGTTCTCTTCTCTCATTCTTGCAGCAAATGTTCCTGTTCCTATGCCGAAATCCAGTCCTATTCACATCTCTTCTGGTTTGATCTGCCATCTGCATACTATGTTTTGAAATTCGATGGGTCGACCCGGATTGCAGTCCTGATTTCAAAATATATAAGCATTTGCAATTTGCTAACTCCCAGCTTCTTGATTGCATGTTCATTGAGTCCTGCCAATAGCCATGTCGATCTTGTTTCAAAGATGCCATCTGGCTCTTGATGTAAGTCTATGTTTCTGCCCCGATTATTCTTATTCTAGAGCTGAAAGTTTGAGGCTTAATTTGGTGGTAGTTTTAGCTTGACAAACTTCGATTAATGGAGGAGGTAGAGGTCATTAGGGAGAGAACAGAAGATCAAAACTGCATTTCAGATGATCTTTAGAATCAGTGAACTTCGTTTGAGATAATGCTGTATGTCGTAAAGGCTGATGATCATGCATATGCAATCATGAGATTATAGTATAATTTAGATTTGTCATCTTAATACTGACCCTGCAATATATGGATACTGCAGTTGATAAAATTTGTGTAGCATCTCATCGACTCCTAACTCCCGTGAGAAAGCATCCGGAAACTCAGACGAGGAATCCACCTGAGGATGTCTCGTCTATGCATATATGTTGATAAATGAATGAAGATGTTATGTTGGTACTTCAGATGGCAGTTGTTGCAAGACGTTGTGTACAACATGAAGTTAAGTTTCGACCAGATATGCGCTTTGTTGCAGAGGCGCTGCAGCAGCTCCTCACATATAACACAGTTGCTTCATGAGTCCATTAGATTCAAGTTTTTGTGAGCGTTCTCGTTGTAAATATAGATTGTGAAGGGTTCAACTCTTGTTCTGTATTATCATAGAAAGATTAGAGATTTACTATCAACGAAAGTTGCCTGCACTAAGCCTTTGCCTGATCTTCGAATACTGATCATAGTAATACTACTCAAAATATCTCTGCACTCTGCAGAAACAAATGGAGTTGTAAGATCAAAATTTTGGAATGAGCA
Organism: Plantago coronopus; assembly: GCA_036897195.1. Taxonomy (NCBI): domain Eukaryota; kingdom Viridiplantae; phylum Streptophyta; class Magnoliopsida; order Lamiales; family Plantaginaceae; genus Plantago; species Plantago coronopus. Next base: position 9,863 of record JAYMSL010005209.1, read on the forward strand.
ATCAGCAATGGCTTATGTTTTTGGAAACGGAAAAAGGCGAGGCAGTTTTTCTTGCCATTTCTTAACGTGTTCGTATATCTTTGGTGATCACTTACGGTGATACTCATTCTAGCTTTGAGGTATGACACTGTGACATGGTTTAATCTGTTTTGTTGGCTACGAACTAATGGTAGAGCAGTAGTCGTTTTCGATCATGATTTGTGTGTGGGATCTGTATGCTTTCTTTAAGTTCTGTTCTAATGCTTCTGATACGGATTTGAACTCCTTCTGTTGGAACTATGGAAGCATACAAGTTTTAGATGATCATGATCAATAGCTTATGTTGTCTGTCTACAATGGACCTGTGACTGTCGAATCAGGGTCCGGGTCCGGGTCCAGGTTCGTACGATGTGCGTAACTGCGAGAATTCCAGAAAGAAGAGAACATTAAGCTACTAACTGGAAACTACTGTGTTTTATAGATT
>JAYMSL010005210.1:0-10325 GCA_036897195.1 Plantago coronopus
AACAGTAGCATGCATAATAGAAGCGTCAATTCTACTACGAACACATCATTATCATGCATATTGAATATTAAGATACATGCGGAAACCAGAATTCACATTTGATGATTTTCTATGAAGAGACTGTGACATTCGAATATTTTCTATGAAGCATGAACATGAACAGTCAACAGTTAACCATATGAATCTTAGAGTATTTTCTATGATGCGCGCATGTGATCAGAATAAGAGCAATAAGTCATGGATAATGCGCATATATATATATATATATATATATATATATATATATATATATATATATATATATATATATATGCGCAGAGGTTAGGGTTCGTAACATATCATCATCTATCACCATCCACTACTAAATTAGCTACTAAACATCATTATCACGCGCATATAATGCATGATGAAAGTAAACATGATAAAGCAATCAATATAATTAACAACGGTATTGAAAATTAGGGTTTGATACGAGTTACCAATCGAAGAATCCAATTGAACTGAATCCGTAATCACAATGCTAGATGAAATCACAAAAGAGGGTAATTGGACAAAGTCCCAAGATCACCTCTATGCTCTTCGTTGTCTTTGAAAGCGTGTAATTACAATAATGAGGGATACACTATATATATAGACTTACGAAGCCTAAATCTCGTCGAACTAGGAAAATGGACCGGTCGGGCGCATACTAGACTATGCGACCGTCCGCTCCCTGCTTCAGCAATTCTCCAGCTTACTGACAGATCGGACGAGCGCATACTCTGACTATGCGGTCGTCCGGTCCTCCTTTAAGCCAAGCCTGGGCTACTGAACGACTAGACGGCCGCATACTCAGACTATGCGGCCCTCCGCTTCCTTGAGTGGCGAGACGAGCTTCTCGTGCTATGTTCTTCGCGCGGAAACCTCGCGTAATGCGATTTAAGCCTAACGACTTCATTCCAAGCTTGAATATTTGTTTCTTGATCTTTGTCTAGATGGTAAATCCTTCAAAAAACCTTGAAACGCCTATTTATTGCTTGGAAATCATTCAAACACTAAATCACCTGCGAAAACACATAGCGCGTAAAACCGAACAATATAGTGTAACAAATACTAAAAACGGGGACAAAGAGCAATAAAAGTAAGGCAAAGAGATCTGAATAACATGTCGTAAACTCGTGTCATCAGAGTCTAAGATGAAAATGCTCCTTAGCAAGGAGGTAGCCAAAACAAGCAAGGCTAAGGGAAAACGCCATGAAGAATCTGAGGATGGTGAAGAATCCTATGAAGATCAATGAATTAAGTTCAAGGTAAAAAAGGATGAAGTTCCAGTCTACTTAGATTGAATGATCCCTACAAGCCAATTGAAAGAGTTCATTATGGGAACTCTGAAGGAAAGACTTGACGAAGGTTCCAAGTCATCTTTCACCTACAACAAGCCATACACTCGGAGGATCAACAACTTGAGAATGCCGTTGGGATATCAGCCTCCGAAGTTTCAACAATTCCCATGGCGTGGGTAATCTGAAACAACATATTACACACTTCGTAGAAACATGCAATAATGCTGGCACCTATGATGATCAAATGGTAAAGCAGTTTGTTCACTCACTCAAGGACAACGCTTTTGAATGGTACACAGATCTGGAAGCCGGATCAATTAATAGTTGGGGACAACTAGAGCAAGAATTCCTTAACCGTTTCTATAACACAAGACGGACGGTTAACATGATGGAACTCACCAACACTCATCAACGAAGAGAAGCGCGTGTAATGGATTATATCCATCACTAGAGGAACTTGAGCCTCAACTGCAAAGATCGATTGTCGGAAACTTCAGCAATCGAAATGTGTACACAAGGAATGCACTGGAGTCTTACATATATCTTTCAAGGAATCCAACCACGATCATCCAAAGAATTAGCTACTCACGACATGGAGCTAAGCATAGCCGCAAGTGGAGTTGATGGTCCTCCCATGCAAGATTCACGCAAGTTCGAGACAATTCAAAGATCAAGATTCCTAAGGCATCCAAAGAGAAAGAAAAGGCAATTAATGTGCCAACAAGTCAAGCTCCACCAAAGAAAGAACAAAAAAGGTTAACTTTGAAAGGTATGATGTCCAAGCAATACCCATTCCTCGACTCCGATGTGCCGAAGATCTTCGATGAGCTAATGTGAATTAAATTGATCGATTGGCCTGAAATGAAGAGGTTAGAAGAACAGAGTTGTTCGAACGATCCCAAATATTGCAAATATCATCACCTCATGAGTCATCCAATCCAGGATTGATTTTTCATCAAGGAGAAGGTAATGAAGCTTGCTCGAGATAAATAGAAGTTTGGGCCCATAAAATTAACACGACAAACTGGTTTCAAATCTCATTCATATCGCTAAAATCTCCAACAATGAACCTTTGACCTCGTATTTGTAAATCTTTCCTCTCGCTAAGCTACCTTGTTAATTGTAAGCCCACAATCAATAGTATTCATTTTCTTTTTTGAAACTATAGTTGCTAACCTAACTTTTGGCTACATCTACTTTTACTCCTATACAAACACTTGACCTGGGAATCTAACATCAGTAGTATGTACTCCAATCCAAACCAACCATTTGTTTATCTAAATACGAATTGTTCAAATCTACAAAACCAACCATCGCCATTTGAATACTATTAAAATCATTTGACTTATGGTTTAATCATTTGGGATATGATTATTGGCTACTTACTCTTCAATTCTCAAATGTTCATATTACATCATTACGTATGTCAAAATAGTAGTAGTATTTTACTTTTCATCCTTTTCTGAAACATCTATTTTCATTAATACTAGTATCCTTTGACACGCGGATACCCGCGTGATATTTTTACTATTCACGTAATTATTGCATTATATAGGACATATATCTTCAAAAAATTGACACGCAGATACCGCGTGACATTTTTACTATTCACGTATAGAACATATATCTTCAAAAAATTATATATATTTATTTAATCTATAGATATAAGACTATAATCCTGTTAGAACGTAAAACTTATTCCCATTAACGTAATCTAGTACATACAACTAAGATTAAAAACTGTAATCGAAATTTAACACATAAGTTAACTATATAGGTATTAATTAAGATTACAAATTGTAATATAAATTTAATACGTGTAGATAGAAGGAAAAAAAATAGTAAGAGAGTGGGGCAAATCTTTTAGGGAGGAAATCTAAATTTAGTAATGAATTGGTTGATGGAAAAAAAATTAATTTGATGAAAGGCCGTGGAAGTTAGTGGATTTTGTAAATGTATGTCTAATTTTAGTAAATGAAAGAAAGATATAAGGGTAAAAGAGGAAGAAAAAAATGCTAGTCCCATGGGACTCCCACAATAACTACTTTTGAGCATTTGCTTAGTATATATAGAGATATCATTTTACCAACTTTCATTATAATCATTAAGCAGAGCTTAAACTTTACCAAGATAATGAAATTTAGCTATTGCCGGAAAGAATGTTCATTTTTGTCTGGTGGTTAAGGAGTCAATTTCATTCAACCCCATTTTGACTCAAAAGTAGGTCATGTTCTTACATATTGGAAAAGATTAGTGGAAGTGTGGAGAAAAGATTGAAGCTAAATGAATACTACCAATTTTCAGAAAACACTACTTATATTAACGATATACATATTTCTTAAAAAAACTGATTCGTAAAAGTTGTAAAGTTAAACGTATTTAACTTAAATCATTCGTACGGTACTTGACTTAATGTAAAGTTTCCGAGTGTGTTCTTACATTAATTATAACACAATGTTGAACTGGATTAGAATATCACTTGAAAAAGGGTTCGAAAGTAACTACGTCGGCTTTAAAGATGTTTCATTTATTTTTTCTTTTAAAGAACACATGTACATATACGAGTTATAGTTCTTTTATCATGACCAGAACAATATTTCAAAATTTTACTCAATTCGAACATGACACCCTTTATCATACTTCCTCCGTCCTCCTGATAAGCTTTCTATTTTGTCATTTTAGGTCTCCATTTTAATGCTTTCAGTTTCCAATTTTTGTACATTCTAATTTTACTAATAACAAATTTTCAAAAGTAATCAATTCCACTAACTTTTCAAACCAACTAATAATTAATATATTTATTTTTCACCTCACTATTAATATTTTAATAAAAAATAATTTCCCCTAAATTTGTTGATGTAAACTTAAATAAGAATCTTATTAAGGGACGGAGGAAGGATGTACAATATTGTTATTATTAACTCGAAGTGAATGAGACATTTATTTGTTATATATAAATTTAAATTTGTTAAATGAAAAAGACTATACATAGTGGGTTGGGTCCCCTACAACATGTACCTACTCACACCCACTCAAACCCATCCACCTCAGTTCGATCACTTCTTCACGAGACGGAATCCAATATAAGTGTACACAAATTATTTATAGACACTTCTAGTTTACCATAGTAATAATCGGGGGACACAGAGTGGGCGACCGCCTCCCCATCTGAATTTTGAAATTTGTATATTTTACACATCACGTTTTAAAAGTTTAGTGTTTCACCCCCTCTAAATTGGTAAAATATTATTTTAGACTCATCTAAACCTAATTCATGACGCCGCTCCTAGTAATTATTAACCGAATTGTCGATTCATATCCCAAAACATTGATTACTTACATTGTAATTAAGAAGACATATTATATGATGGAGTCCAGACTTCATATTTTACCTCAACACCCGGTAACTTTCACGCCACATCACTATTTAGTTTATCTTATAAATCGGACTATAGGGCAATATTGTTGCACTCTACACTTGCATTGTTGCAGTTTGGTTATTACAAATTTTTCCCTTGAAAGAAAGGGTAATAATTTAATATTAATTTGCAGACACCTATGCACTTGGAATAGTAAGTGTGATTCAGGAAAGAAACTAGATAACTACTCAACTTTGTTTAAACCGTTTGAAAATTTATAAATTAATTTGATATATAGAACGAATTATAATTGAAATTGAGTTAGCGATATAAAATAACGAAATGAAATATGATATTATAATTTTAGTAGAATGGGCCAAAAGCAATTATGGGTCAATCATTTTCACATCGGTTGGATAGAAGCATTGATCTATCAGATTTCACTGTGTACTGTAACAGTCTATTCACCTTTCTTCGCTTTCTTTTTTCCCTTCTCTAACCTTTTTGTGATCACCTATAAACTTAGCCTGTACTTTTACCATTCTATAGAATCTGCATGGCTGTGCCTATAGTAGTGTTATCATGCGACTCGAACCGAGTATTGCGAACCGAGTATTGTGAGTTGTGACACCCGACTCGAAGAGTCAAACTATATCAGAGATGAGGAAAAAACGTAGGTTCGGCCTCGACTAATTTGTAACGAGTTTGAACACGGAAATCATTTATTTCTAATGAATTTTATTGAACTTAAAAAAGACCTCATTTATATATTGATATAAGTATACAAACATAAATTAGTTTTAATAAGATTTATCGAGTTGAGTTACGAATAAAAAAAAAAGTCTCGAGCTCGACTTGTTTACATTGGGTCTCGACTCACGTACCGAGTAGAGAGTAATGCGCAAATTGTAATTAATAACCTATCCCTGTTTTCTTCCGGGAACCTATCCAGCTATCCTTGTTTTCTTCAGGTCTTTTCATATTCTTAACTTTTAAGAGTTTAACAAAACTTAACTCATGACTTAAAATAGAAGTTCATCATTATTAGGTGTCGCACACAGATATTCACTAACAATTACTAAATTGTAATTAATACGAGTTGATAAAATTTTCTAGTTTCTGAAGAAGGTTATATACCCACTTTGAGAGGTCAAAGTCATGATTAGTGATTTGCACTAGTAAAATAATTGGATAAGACTCATATTTCAATGGGAATAAAACATATGCCCATTGATACTACATACTATTATTCCTTATAGAATGTTTGAATTATTAAACAGAACAAATTTAAGTACCCTAGTGCCTTGATTACGGTGACAATTTGGCTCGTGAGTGTGTTTAGGTCACGTCTATATATGCATTGATCTTGATTCAATTGGCATTTTTTATATTAATGTCACCAGCCAATGACTCTAGACTCTAGAGTATTGCTCTACTTCAATTAAATTCAAGTAGACTACGTCGGGAGTTCGAGTATTCAAAGACTAAGTATATGAATTTGTTTTAATTATTTTGCCGATAAAAAAAAAATCATTCGATCGTAACGATGTACCTGACATGAAAATGTGAAGTTTTGTAGCAAGTCACATTTTCGATTTGTTCATTAAGAAATTTGACTTAATTTGTTTTAATTAATGTAGATTAATTTGTAACGTAATATGTTCAGTTGTAGACTAATTTAGCAAGACGACATCTCCGGAATGCGCTGAGATGGTGGTGCTGGTGCCATCTTGGCGGCTGTGGCTGCGGCTAGCTGTGGTTCCTCCGCTGAAATTTCCATTTATACCTATACCGGGATTCTTGGGGCCAGTAGCCATGGGCTGCTGTTCTTTAAATGGAGAAATCAGAAATGTAATATAGCTAGCATCCTATTATACGTAGTAATTCTTCCGTCCCGTCAGAAATACTATAATTCAAGTAAAGTGGGATAAAATGGTTTAAAATTTCTTATGGTCCCAAATTCCTAATATTAATTTTTTTTGAAAAACCGAACTATATATTAAAAGTGCAAAGAGTAAAGTTACAAGAAAAAAGACAAATATAAAACGACAAACCCACAAACGGGCGAGCGAAATCCCGTGTAAGGGAAAAAAGTACCAAAGCGTAAAACTAGAGTCCATCAAACATCATCAATAAGTTCATCCCAATTGCGGTTTGATGCAATGCGCATAGCTTGTATCGCCTTAGATTCTAATTGTGAGCTAGTGCTAGGGTCCACGCCAGGAGGACGAGTATGCTGATGACGAGCACGGACAATAACTAGGGAGTCAAGAATTCCCAGGTCATGCGTGCCGAAATCCGGAGAAGTCATCGAAGGCGAGGACAGCGTGTTGTTAACCACCGGACGAGGCGGGGTCGTATGTTAGTGTTAGATCGTTTATAGCGAAAATAATTTATATTGTAAGTTAAATCATTAATATAAGCATATTTAGTTTACCTTATAGTGTATGACATACGTATCCAAATTTTGCAATTAAGTATAACATCTTTTAACTTATATTCAAATCGTGTAATTGAACATAGAGTTGTATAATTTTCAAATGATTGATTAGCGTGATTATCTACCTTTTCATCTCTATACAGAGTTTTTTGGTATTTGGTTTCCCGCCTTTGTATTTGCTTCTTTAACTTAAGCTTAACGGCTTAAATCACCTCAAAAATCGTCACTAACTTTTTCTTTAATCGACAAACTATCAACAAATTAAAGGTTTTAAAACTTCGCTGCACAAACTTAAAGTTTAAAACATGGAAATATGTAAGGAAAAAAAACAGATATTTTCTATATCACATGAATAAAAACTGAATTTCTCAAAAAGTTGTCCTAGATTATTACAGTACCCTTTCCATTTTTCTGAAAAATAAATAATATATATAGAAAAATTGGCTAGGTATAGAGAGAGAAAAACAGTGGTCCATCTGAGTCTAAAGGCTGACCGACTTTTACAGATTCAGCAGCCAAGTTAAGATAAGAAGAAGAGAGAAAAAATAAATTAAAATAAATCATTATTCTCTCTTCTCCATTGTTTGTTTCTTTCTTTCTTCAAAAGCTTGCTAGGTTTCAATATTCAGTTTCATGGCCTTTAATGCTTCTGCTGCTTTCTCCTCCTAACATTTTCAAAAGCATGCAACCAAAACAACAACAGGTCATGCTGCTGTTGATGCTATTGATGTTGATGATGTAATAATACACTTGAACTCACTCAGACTCTACCAGTTTCCTCCTCCTCTCTCTCTCCTCTCTTTATTGCATTTGGAGAATCTCACCCTCAAATTCCTGAGCCTCCTCTACCTATTTTCAGCAAAATCCTTTGTTCTTTTCTACCTACACACACCTACTGCTTCTTTCACCTTTTTCCTCAGCTCTTCCAACATAAAATCCTACTTCTTCAATCTCATACATACCAACAAAACCTCTACTGCTAGTCTGCTATACCAAAATGATGTCTGATGAAATGCTCTCCTCAGTCCCCTCTTCCATCCGTGGCCTGATCCAAGATCCTTCCCCCAGCCCCAGTTCCAATCCCTCCCCCAACCCCAATCCTTCCAAACGTAAACGTAATCTCCCCGGTACTCCAGGTACATATAACTTCTCATGTCGTCCCGTTCAATTCCATAAGTTTTCTAATTCAGTTACTATATTTTCTTGGCGAAGTAATCTGACCATTTTATTTTGATATTTGAATGTTTAGATCCGGATGCGGAAGTGATAGCGCTATCGCCGAAGTCACTGATGGCAACAAACAGATTCATATGTGAGATTTGCAACAAGGGTTTTCAAAGAGACCAAAACCTGCAGCTGCATCGACGAGGACATAACCTTCCGTGGAAGCTCAAGCAGCGGAGCAACAAGGACGTGATAAAGAAGAAAGTGTACATTTGCCCCGAAAAGAGCTGCGTGCACCACGACCCGTCGAGGGCGTTAGGCGACCTGACCGGGATCAAGAAGCACTTCAGTAGGAAACATGGAGAGAAGAAGTGGAAGTGTGAGAAGTGTTCAAAGAAGTATGCTGTCCAATCTGATTGGAAAGCTCATAGTAAGATTTGTGGGACTAGGGAGTATAAATGTGACTGTGGAACTCTCTTCTCCAGGTATGTTTGATTTGATTCAGACTTCCTGTTGCATTTATTGCAAGATTGCTAGATTTTTGTATGAATTTAATGCTCTATTCACATGGATTTAAATTTTAATGTGGTTTGAACTTGTGTTATGTGTGTTTGTGCTGTACTATTTGAATTTCATGTTGCAAAATTATGGTAACTTCTATTCTGAAAAATGTGTACTAGATGTATTCAATCTTTAGCTTGATTAGCATTTATCTACATTTGGATTTCGACTAGTACGAATCTAGATGTGCACGGGCGATACTTAAATCAGAATTGATTCGCGAAAATTTGTGATTATATGAACGGAACATGAGATTGAGTTTAGATTTTATTGATTCTTGATTAAATTGTGTTTTGAACATACAGGAAGGACAGCTTCATCACACATAGGGCGTTTTGCGATGCACTAGCGGAGGAGAATGTGAGATTCAATCCAGTTGCATCAGCGAATTTGAGCTTCAGAAATGATCTAATGGGAGGAGGGCTGAACGCCCTACAGAATGCAGGTCCGTCTCAATTTTCGACTATGTTCAGGCCGGAGCTTGGCGGTCTGGATCAAGAAAATCAGCTGAATCATGATTTGCAGAAGCCAAGGCTTCCAATGTGGCTAGAGAATCCAAATCCTCACCAGCATCACCATCAGCATCATCTCAATACTATTGGAACACCAGGTTCATCAAATGCCAATTTCCTTCCAGAACTGGTCCAAATGGCTAACAGTAACTCACAGTGGATGAGTAGAGGACAGGAGGGGTCATTTGGTCATGAAGGGAACATGAATACTTCCTCATTGAGAGTGTTAAAGGAGGAACAAGAAAACAAAGGGAACTTGTCTGAAGCAATAAGTTCAATGTACTACAGTAACAACAACAACAATAACAAGAGTCAGCTCGAAATGTCGAGTTTGCCCCCGGCCCCGATGTCAGCAACAGCTTTGCTCCAAAAGGCAGCTCAGATGGGATCAACAAGAAGCAATAACAGCTCCTCATCAATGTACGGCGGCACTAGTAGTTTCGGGCTTATGAGTTCGTCTTTCTCCAACCTTGGCAATTTCATGAACAGGAACGACGGAGCACAAAATCTTGGCAAAGGCGATAACATGAACGGAGTACTTCTTGGCGCTCCTTCCGCCTCCACTTCTCGTAATTCTGATCTGTTGGGTATGCCTAGTAGTGGAATCGAAGGGGAGAACGGTCTCACTAGGGACTTTCTTGGAGTAGGAGCGAACGAAGAGAACGACCTAGAGAATTTCGCGTCTATGGGATCCAATGCTATGAACATGAGTCATTTCGCCCGGAGTCAGTGACACCGTAAGAATTTCATCTCATCCAAAAGCAGCAGTAAGTGCGAGTTAAAACTTAAAACTAACATTATTGCGACGATTTTCGACAACGAAGTGTGACATAAATGAGGATGTGTTGGACAGAATGGGACGAAACGAAAGAGGGGCGAAATGGGAATTGAGAAAGGGATAACACCAAGAGGGGTAGTACTGTCTGCTGCAGGGTTCTGAAACAGAAGAGATCTTGTGAACTGTCAG
>JAYMSL010005211.1:0-10324 GCA_036897195.1 Plantago coronopus
GGAGGAACCTGGGCTTGCGCGGTGGCAGGAGCAGGTGGTGCGACGGGTGGCACCGTCGTGGCTGGAAGCGGAGTGGCCTGATTGGCCGCCTTGGAAGAGAAGGAGAAACGCGCGATTTGCAGCCACGTTCCATGCCCATGTCAAGAGCTCATGCCAGCCGCCATGGATGTGTGGAGGAAGAACGCTTCGCGGAGAAGACGAAGTGCAGAGTAGTCGTCCGGGCACCAATATCGATGGGACCAGGCTCTCTGAAGTCGTAGTGAGGCAAGGAAGACGAATCAGTGGCGCGTGTAGAGGGACGCGCCACCAAAACGACGGAGAGAAGGAGGCGGCGCGGAGGCTTGAGGACAAAAAACGACGCAGAATTGAAACCCAGATCTAGGGCGCGTCCGGGGTCCAGTCCAGTCGATCCAGGTGTCGAAATGACCGTCTTGACGAGGGGCAAAATAGGAGACAACGCGTGAGAGCAGGCGGTGCGGTACCGGAGCACAGGAGCCGAAAAGGTGAAACGGGAAGGGGACAAAGCGATGATGTCATGCTGAGGTCAGCACAGAGCGAAAAAGAGAGAAAACCCTCATTCAATTACTTTAATGTTTTTTTAAACTGTGTGCTGATTTTAACAGGTAATAACGTTTTGTGGGACGGTGGGAGTATTCACTATATTTCAAAACAATTTTATCCAGTTGGTGTGCCTAGTCCCGCCAATATTCTAAGCCACAAGATTAATGCACCAATCCTCAAAGTTGGACCGCGCCAAAATTATTTTTCACCTTATTTGTTGATTGAGGAGTGCGTTTTCAAGGCTGGAGCATGCCAAAACTTTCGAATGGTACTAGGAAGTAGCAGTATCTATAGCATGTAATATTTTGGTATCGAAATATGGTCTAGTTTGGGATAATATTTTGGGGTTACAATGGGGCAGTGTGAGAGGGAGCATGTGGTCATTGTGGTGGAGGAACTTGATGTAACACTTTAGGATTCGCAATTGGTTCGGGAGCCTGAATAGGATAGGTTTAGGAAGAGAGATGAGTGATTGGGAATACCAATGGTTGGGTTTAGGTCGCTATCTTAAAGATATGTTTTCTCGCCTTTATAGCATAGAGTTAAAAAAGAGTGCTTGTTCTAAGAGACTGGGAGAGGAAAGTTGTTGGCATTGGGGGAGGGAACATACTAGTTGAGGATTTGATGACAGTTTGTGAATTGTAGGAAACGGCGGATAGCAGTTTAGACGTCTGGTTGTGGTGTGAAGGAACATTTTTTGAGTGTTCTACTAAAGCTGGATATGCTAGACAAGATGTGAGAAGAGGCGAAAATGAAGAAGGTCATTTATCATTAATTGACTGAAGTTAGTATGGGTGAAGCAGAATAGAAAGATTTCTGAGCATATTGTACAGAAATGCAGCTTAGTGCAAGGAGGAATCACTTTTACAGTTGTTACGCTTCACCTCCAACCTAGTCAGGAGTTCGAGTAAAAAAAAAAATTACACTTGTTTGGTGCTTGCAGTTTTAAAAGGTAAGTATGGGAAAGCATTAGTGAAGGGTGGATGCGGGAGCTCCATTGATGGAGTTATCAATCTGTTTGTTGGAAACTATTAAAGGAGCCTATTCACCGTCTCGATTACTAGAATGATACTTAAACAGAACTAGTATTTCGGAATAAACTCGTTATAAGAATAAATTTTGCCGATCCCGATATTACTGACTGATAGAGTTTTTACTACAAAGAAAATGGACATAACACAAAGCGTTTGTGAGAAATAATGTCAGACTCCAGATTGTACGTCATAAGTTGGGAAGACACAACAACAATACCAGCATAAGACAACCACAGCATCTGCTATCAAATATAAGTGTACCCATCGAACAGAAAAGTCTAATTTACGTTACACAGCTAAATGCAAAACTGCAACCTGCTGGAAAGATATCAGCGCCAGAGGGTGCCTTCAACTTGACTTCATCCTGCAAACATTTGTTCGGACCAAATTCCCTTCATTGGAGATCAAAATACCTGTACAAAATTTGATGGTGAGGTTTGGTCATGCAAAAACTCAGTCCTTATAAGCAGGGAACCTGGACCTGCAAAACTAGTTGAATAGGTGAGATCCGTATTATATGTCAACGAACTCGGAAAGCAACAGTAAAACTCACAAGCGTCCATGTGTTTCGACAACAGGATACCTACCACCTGACTGCACATATAAACAAAATGCACATGCATATGACAAGCCACATGTAGATAAGATAATGATTTTCCCAGCAAATTCATTTCACTCTCCATAAGGCATTACTAAATCGACTTATAGACCTAAAATACACCTAAAAGGATCGATTATTGGGCCTGACTACCAATGTAGCTGGAAATGACTAAAGTACTATAGGTAGAACTTTGGGAAAAATGGAGAAATCTCAAACTACATCTGACATCTGCAGAAAGAAGTGAAGAATAAGCATAAGCCCAAATAGGTTTCGCACGAAGGAGAACCAATAGAAAATTTCAGTGACTAAGTAAGGCACAAAACATCAAGCCAAAGACAACACAAATATAAGCTCTGCCCAGCTGAATAATTCAACCCAAAGGTGGCTTTCATGCAAGAGACTTCTTAAAAGTTGGAAAAGAAACAAAAAGAGGGGGACAGAAGACTGTGACATTCTGATGCAAACAAGCTACACTGCTAGAGTGCAAGAAAGTTCCATGATAAAACTTGGGTTATAAAACTCATACTTGATAAAGATTCAAGAATTTGTTTCCTGAAGAAGTTTCAAGGACCTTCGATCTAAGTTTGAAAAGGGAAGTCAGCAAGGATAAATGGAAAGGAGAAACTAGTCCTACTTATTGGCTGGTAGTGGCAGTAATTCAATGATAGACTAATGTGTCAAACTTTTCACTACTTAAGTTGATGGATCCATGAAAATATATTATGTACACACTACAGACAATCATGCAATTAGAAATTAGAAAACCAGACAGCAAGACAATTTCACTATCCATATCACAGATCTGTAAACCTGCACACCACCTGCACAGTGGAAAATGCGCAGTAAGCAATATTTGCAAAAAGATCTTCCAAAGGGATATTTAAACATTTAAACTCAGGCCATGCATATATAGTCTGTTTTAATAGATGAATGTCCCTTTCTATAAACACAGGCCCATCTTTAACAGTGAAAATCAAGGGCTCCCATGTTATTCAGCCTATATGCAGTGAATCTAAGCATAAACATTCCTTTCTCTAAAGAAACTACCAATTATAGAAATTAAATGGTGATTGAAAGAGGTAACTAACCAGCAATGATGCATCAGCTCAGATGCAGTGACTAATGAGCATGGTAGTGATCTCCATTTCCCACATTGCCATGCTTGTCATCTCCATTCCTATGATCACCAGTGCCAGTACCACCAGCCTTACTGGCACGTTCTGCTTCTTCCCTCTCACGGTTCCATTGCTCGATTTTAGCTCGCCTTTCTTCACTTCCTTCTCTACTAGGGCTGCGGCGCCTCCTGCTACCTGGGCTCCTACTTCTACCCCTTGCACGGCTGGGACTTTCAGTTTTGTGCCTTCTGCTACGACTTTCATGGTAATCCCGATCATCATACCTCCTACTGTGACTATGACTTCCATGAGAGCGGTCTTCATGGCTGCGGTGCCTGTAGGGACTTCTGCTCCTGCTTCGGCTACGCCTTCTCCGGTATCTCCCAAACAATTGGCGCCTCAGTTCCCTTCATATTTCATCAGATCACATAAATCAGTAAAACAAATATCAAATACTTCTACAAAATTCTACATAAATATATGTGAATACCGCACCTGCTTATCCTCTTCAGATGCATAAAATTACAGTAGCCACCACGATTGCAGGTGTTTTCCTCATACTGTCTACAAGTGGCCTCACGAAAATCAGTCACCGGAGAGAAATCAACAATAATAGGCCGTCCTACAGATATTGCGAAAAGACAAAGTATGGTCAGTTAATCATCTGGAGTTAATCTGCCAAGATGAATGTCTCCCAGACAGAATGAATCAGTCACCTGCATAATATCTCCCAGTCAAATTCTTCAATGCATTGGCCGCATGCTCTTCCTCCCTAAACTGGACGTAAACATTGCCAACCTGCCAAAAAATACCCATCCATTAATTCCAATACATTAGGAAGCAAAGACTACACGACATATTATATAAGGAGAAAAGGAGTACCATGTGGTCTGCGAGATTGTCACATATGTTCAAGCTCTCCATCTCTCCATATTTGTTGAGTTCCTCAAACAGGTCTTCATAGAAGTCCTGGAGCACCAAATAACAGGATTAGAAATCCAAGCTTAACAACACAAACAAGAAGATTACGCACTAGAAAATTTACATACCCTCCGAAAACAAGTTATATTTTTTAATTTGGTGGAAAAACACTCGTAAAAGTTGAGCGAATATACAAGCTCTTATAACTTCATTGTAAAATTCCACTATTAAATCATTTGCAGATTCAGATAGATATAAAAGCTCTGTACATTTAGTCTAACATTGGAGGTTAAAGCCCAAAGCTCACAAACTCAGCATCTATGAGCGATAGAGAACACAATCAAAACCGATAAGCATCTCCCGCACTAATCATTTTGATAACATATTATCAGAGAGTCAACATATATCTTCAAACAGAATTACAGCATAGAAGTAAAAGTACAGGAATAGAAATTTAAAACAAATTTTGAATCATAAACCTTAAAAACCAAACATGAACACAGACCTAAGTTCACCCTGCAATTGACCGGATTACAGTTCTATGTCCTTTTCTCGAAAAATAGGAACAAAATGATAATTTCTGCTCATACTAATCACAAAACAAGCTTCTTTTTTTTTATAGATATAATCACAAAACAAGCTTGAATACATACATTATAGCTCAATTCCAGACGATCAAAATCTGAAACACAAAATCTCTATCAAGTACAAGATCAAAAACAACAAACATCTCCAATAACAACCGTGCACACCATCAACTACCGGAAACCTAACAAAAAAAATCCTTCCGAACAACAAAATTTAAAGACGATCAATCAGAAAATAAATGGAAGAGAAAGGTACCTCAAAATGCTCTTGCATTTTCTTAGGGTCGATCGGCTGCCCCTGGGCATCAATGCCAGGGGTGATCATGTCTGGCCGCAGGTACATGTTCGACAGCAACAGCGTCGGGCTGATGCTCGGCTTCGTGTGCAATCGCGAGCAGCGGTCGCCATGCCTGCAAGCGCCGATCTTGAAGTAGAATGGACAGTTCACGCGATCCTTCTCGGTTCCGAAGATCGAGGCTAAATGCTCCGCCATTCAACAAGAGTTCGTACAGAGATTCTTGCTTGCTGATTGAATTGTTAGGGTTTTGTTTCTATATCGGAGCTTGTAAGAGGTTTACTTCTGGATTGTTCCACAGAAATACCAATTCCAAAATCTATTTCATTTTATTTGAATTTCCAGAAATACCACTACTGTCTGAGACCCGGTCCAATGGATCGACAAGATTACTCCTGGACAGTTTGTCGTGATGATATGCTGGCCGGCCTCACACACTAACACATATTTTAATATGTGCACTATTTTTTTTCTTGAAACGGTGAAATTCTCATTAATAAAAAGGGAGCCCTAATAAAAATGAGCATAATAAATGTTCGTGAACAAATACAAAGATGCCAAAGCCATCCCCATACCTAATCGAGACTCAAACACCGAGATTATCAAACAATATCGAAAGGGAAATGGGGAGTTTGATATGTGCACTTTGTTCTTACTTATGCGCGTATCGGAAACTTCTCACTGGGTGCCATCCCAATACTACTCCAAGCCAAACATGCTGGAGTTCTTATGGATGAATTTCCGAAAAGAAAGGTGAACCTTGTTAGTATAAGTAACGTGTTACCATCTCTTTAACCTCACTGAAATTATGGGACGTTACTATCACCCCTCTTAAATTGCGCGATGTCTTTATCGACGCGCCTTGCCCCGAGACCAATCATCCTATCACATTCCTTGGTTATTAAAATTGATTCATTACCGCGTTACATGTTTTTATCCTTTGTCTAATCTCTTTCTATTTGCAATTGTTCTAGATTCGTTGCTAGGTTGTTTAAGATTAACTTGAATACTTTAAAAACAAAAACTTTTACTTGATTTCCAGTTGGTATACACTTGTTGTGAATTAAAATGAATCATAGTTTAACTCATGAGAGAACGACATTCGAGGTTAACTTATTACTTTACTAGCTAGTTTTTTGGTATTGAGATAATTAACTATTGACGTTTAAACAAATATTTTGAACGTAGGTCATAATGTCCTCCGTCAATTTTTAATAATAAAATATTATTTTCCCGCCCAACCTCCACAAAATGAGTAGAAACAGTGCAATCCACAACTGGAACTGGAACTGCTAAGAGTTGGGGACTATGAGGCCGATAAAACCGAATCCTGTGATTGTGAAGGTGATAACTTGTAGAAAAATGAACATGAAATAGTAATCTTCGCCATATGAGAAGTCACAACATCCACAAATGAGTAGAAACAGTGCAATTCCAAGCTCTTGAAAATAAATCCTGCAAAGTCGAGCAAATGTATCATTGCTAGTGCATGTTTCTGATACTCCAAATTGTTCACGTATTATGGTTTGAATCGACATTGATCTATTTGCGAGTTTTAATCAAGTTATATGGATTTTCTCGGAAGGAAAGTGGTACCTTGCACTAAAGAATTTCAATATTGATTTCTTCGGAGTAGTTGATTTCGTGTTATATCTGTTTCTGTGAGAATCTCCCAGTTTTTCGGTGACTATCCACTCGTTGACTCTCTTCGTCTCCAGTAGGCCAATGATTGCAGCCTTAGTCCGATGAAAAGACATGACATTCTCGAAGAGAACCCAATAAAACAACAAGTAGAATGACCTGAAAAATCTCATGATCAAAATCCTACAAATGCAGGATGTGTATTTGACTCAATGCACTGAATTGCATGTACCTCGGAGTTCCAACAGAGTTGAGAGCGGTTACGATGCAGGGGAGTAAAATGGCCCCCCATTTAGGAACATACACTTCAGGAACAAGAACTGTCAATGGAATCACTATGCAAAAGAAGAAGAAAGTGAAAATGTGGGCTACGATCTTCCGGACAAAGAAGAAGCTGTAGATCATATAGAACCTCTTATGTAGTGGAACTTTCTGTAAATCACAGAATTAGAAAAAGAATGTTATAAGCCTTCTGTTCTAGTTTCTTAAAACCGCAAGATAGTTCCAGTATTGAAGTACTGCAAACCTTGTTTGTGGCGATATCCATGAACATTCTCCGGAACAAATTAGCCGGACCACATGACCATCTGTGCTGTTGGAGCCGGAAGGCTCTGAACGTACTTGGAAGTTCACTTTTGACCTACTGGGTTCACAGAAAGATCAGATTACTTGTATTTGAGATTCTTAAGTAAGTATTTGGTACTTCGAAGTAGAGGTGCATTGCGATAAGATATACCTGGAGATCTCCTAAGTAGAGAAATTTCCATCCCTTGAGACCAGCTCGAACAGCAAGATCCATGTCCTCAACCGTTGTTGTATCTTTCCACCCTCCAGCTTCATTGATTGCAGAGATTCTCCATATTCCACCAGTACCTGGCACAGGGATAGATTAGATTCATCCATTCATTTTAATGGCCTTTAAAATTCCAATATGCATCCTTTAATTTTCTCCCCAGAAACATATTCTCCGAGGTAGTTATATATCTTATCATACCTGTATGCCGACTATAATCTCAAAGTACTGAGTATCGTTCACAATGTGCCAAGTGAAATCATACCATTGAAGCCAAAGAATGCATGCATGGTGGATCCTGCTTCTTGCTCAACTTTGAAATGGTAGTCCAAAGTCATCTCTTGCATCCTTGTCAGCAAGCAATCATCAGCGTTTACTGCGAAATCAACCAGCATTTTCAACTAGTTTAAGCTAGGATGATACTCAATGAATTAATCAATAAAGACCAGTACAAAGGCTCACTAATTAAATTTGAACTCTTACCGAACCTCCAACGACCTTGCACTAGGGCAATGTCTTTGTTATGAATCAAGTAAGGGACAGATAGTCTGAGAAAGTTGGGGTCTGGCTGGAAATCCGCGTCAAAAATAACTACATATTCGCAATCTTTGACATAACTGGCCTCTAGGCCCTCTTTAAGGGATCCAGCCTTAAAGCCTCCTCTTGTCTCTCTTATCTGGTACACAATGTTAATGCCTCTGCTTCTCCACCTGGTACATTCCTTCTCAATGATATCCTGCAATTAGCACACAAATACACTATACATCTCATTCTAATAATGTTTGGTTTATCCCTAGAAATCTATGCAGATATTAATCTGCAACTCCAGAATGAAAGTTAGTATGTTTTTTTTATGAAGCTTAGTGACCAATGTGTACCTTAACAGCAGGATCAGTGGAATCGTCGAGTACTTGAATCAGTAGCCTATCACTAGGCCATGATAGACTAGACGCAGCAGAAATGGATAGCTTGTAAACCTGAACTCAAAGATTTGCTTAGCTTGTTACAAATTACGCATATATATAAACATATCAAGGTTCTGGAAAATTACGAAGGCACAAACCTCCTTTTCATTGAACATGGGAATCTGGACAAGTACCATGGGAAAGGCATCAGTACCAATCTCCAAATCATCATCTTTTATGGGCTCCCATTTATACCTCTTATCAGGCTTATTCGAAAAGAATTTGGCAAGTAAAACAACAGTTGCCATGTAAACTCGGTCTGCGAACATCATTATTGACATGGCCAAGCAAATGTACACACATACTGTTAACAATGGAACTATCAACACCAACTTAATTAGCTCCCATGGAGAACCAATTTGCCATGCAATATCTCCAACATAAGTACTGGGGATAGAAGAAGTACTGTTTGCAGAAACATTCAACATTCTCCTCGTTTCCACTACTTAGCACAATTATGGAAGAACGGACTCGAATTGGTCACCAGAAGGTTTTAATTATAAGAAAGCAAGAAGCTTGTAGTATACCTGTTATAAGTTATAACTAGTCATATTAGCCAGCACACAGTTGAAGAATATTTGTCAATTCTAGCAACCACAAGTGATGTCTGATGCAATTTCCACAAGCATATACATACTTTTGTATAAACATTATCATCTTGTTCACGTTGTATAAAAGAGATAATATATAGACCAATTAAGTTGTCATGCAAGAAGAGGATGATACATTACTGATTGTTTATTCTGCAGTCATACTGTAAGATAAGATGTGTATTGGTGCTTTTTTGTTAGGTGACACTTTTATCATGCTCTCCTTGTAAGATAGAGATCGATGTCATGCAAATGAACTCTTTCTTTAATGCGACACAGATTGTACAACGCCTATCTAGATGCTGACGCGGTATTTTATCGTTTCATCTAGGTTTTTTTTCACTAACTTTTGTTTTACTTTGTTTCAAAGTTTGTGTTTTTTTGGTGCCAATGTCTTTATGTTGTTTCGTTTTGTATTTATGTTCGTGATTTTGTTGGATTTGAAACTAAATCGTGGCATTTGTGTACGATATCGATCGGGGAAGGACGAGTCTCAATGTTCCAGATGAACCATGATGTTAGAGTCTCAAAGTTTTAACTTACGCTTTCATGATTGAAATAGTGGAAAGAGATGAAGAACCCTAATTCTTGATCTCTTGATTTGCTATTACGTTGAATTGAGGAATCAATCTTGTGAATTCGATCCCTTTCGATTCTTGATTCTTACTCACCGAGATTCCTAGATAACGTAAATATCCAATTTAAGGATATTATCTCTTCTTGATTGATTGCTATTCGTGTTATGCTACACTACAATAAAAAATGCATTTTAGCGAAAGGATTAATCCTTCGCTAAAATACGGTGAAAAAGTTCTAAAGATCTTAAACCTAAGGTTCTGAACCCAATGAGATGTTTCAAGGAATTCGTTTCATTCGCCACTTTATTTTAACAATTCAATTTACGGCTACATCCAACATGTGGGATATGCATAATCCACGTATTCATAAGATGATTCAGAAGGATGTAGAGGAGCATATTTACAAGTTTAGAGGTGCTATGCCTACATAGGAGTGTTGTGACCCAGTTTTGCAATATGGAATGTAAATGAACAATAGAACTGATAACTGGACTTTGTATTGATTACTAAGAGTTAGTACAATACAAGCCAAGCTTAGAGAAGGAAATGGAATAATCTAAGAACCACACAGTCACGCCGGAAGCACGCCGATCACCTGAGATGGCAACCGGAATTAGAATATGAGTATTTAGGGTAAGCAAAA
>JAYMSL010005212.1:0-10323 GCA_036897195.1 Plantago coronopus
CGACAGCTCAGGTTTGGTACCAGTAAGTGATGCCTGAAAATATACTATATGCACACATATACTATCATAGTTTAAGTTTGGTACCAATTGTTGGTGCTGAAAAATTTCCATCATCCTTTTAATTGCACAATATAATTTGACGTCTCGGGTTTGGTACCAGCAATTGGTGTCAGAAATATATTATACTTTCTTGGACAGCTTAGTTTGATACCAGTTATTGGTGCTTAAAAATATATCAACGTTTGTTTGTGTCGAAGAAATTGGCACCTGGTGTTGGTGCCAATCGATTTCATAGTACCTGTTATTGGTGCCAGTTGATTTCCTAGTACCTGGTGTTGGTGCCAGTCGATTTCAGTCTGAAATTTGATGTCAATGTTTGTTGTTTTCGGCGGAAAGGGATGCCTCTGTTGATTTCAAGTAAATGAAAGATATTAGATTTGACTGAAATTCAAAAAAAGGTTTTGTTAATTAATGATCAACTTGAATCTAGGAAGGTAAAATTAATAACCAAAAAATATTTCTATACATAATATAAAAGGGTATAATAGTGATAATAAATGTTACTCACTAAGGAATGGGTCTAATTGATATTATGGTCCATATTTTGGACCTAGGAGAATTTCTCCCTTTAAATTATTTTAGATTCCTGTCCAGATTATGACTTTCTAAAAGTTTTGACAACATTTTCAGTGCAGGCACTTTTTGCAATAAATTTCTGGTTTTATTTAGTAATTGAATCGCTGGCTTCTTTCTACCTTTTTAGTAGTCTTGGGCTATTGCTGAATATACTTAAGAATAAGGATCTAGCTATTTCTTTTATCTTTATAGTCCTTTCTTTGCTTCTTGTGAGGCAAAAAATTGTAGATCATGTCAGAGTAAGCTACTTTAGACTGTCAAAGTTCCGAAATGAGAAATATATCTGCGGTTACTCGAATTATCAAATTCTATGCTGCATGCTGATTTTCCAGCTCTCTGCGTCTTTCTCTCTTTCCCCCATTTCTTCGTTTTGGTGTAGTAATTTTATATTGAGCTGTAATGTTGAATGCATGTTATCTATTATTAAGAGAATATCTCAATGCAGGTTAATGTGAACTTAGCTGGATTACCTGCCCTGGTTTTACCTTGTGGATTTGTTCAGAAGGATAGTGCTGATATGCCTGTTGGATTGCAAATGATTGGGGCAGCATTCAATGAGGTAAGGCACAATTCCATTGCAAGAATGTCATTTTACAGTATAATGTCTCCTTGCCCCACCCACCCAGTACTTGATGCAGAAATTTTTATGATTCGTCAAAAAGCAAGACAGTGCATGCTGGGAATGACTAATTATTGATATCTTGCTGAAACTACAATACACTTATTCTTTTTTTTGAAGAGACAAAGGTGACTCGAACCCCGACCTATTGGTTGGAGGGGAAGCGTATTACCAACTGAGCTGCGCTTCGTTGTCAATACACTTATTCTTAAACAACCATCTCATTAGCATATGCGTTTTGCAGTTGTGTCTATCAATAATTTTCTTGTTGGACATAAGACTGAGTGTATCTCTGTAGAAGTCATCATCATATTTAGGGACCAGTCTAAAAAGCATGAAAGCTGATATGATTGGTCTTTACTTGTAGCTGAGTCGTATTTGAATGGTAATGCAGGATAAGTTGTTGAAAATCGGGCACATCTTTGAGCAGACTCTTGAGGGCTGTTCTTTCGTTCCACCAGTGGCAGCTGATGAATAAATCACCTGACAACCACCCTTGATTGCATGTTGAGCAGCACAAACTTCATTAGAGCTTCTTCCCCTTTGGATTCTTTTTGCAGCCCTCGAGAATAATTCAGAATGGCTGATTCTTTTATTTTCGTCACACGAGTCTAATGCTAAGACTGGAAAAAGAGCTACAGCTGAATCATGTGCAACAGTGAGAAGAAGATCCAGAATTGCCTTGCTCGAGTTTTTATGAAAGTGAGAGTCTCATTGTAGAGTACATTTTTGTTTGTGAAAAGCGAAACAACATACTATTCGGATGACATGCTTTTTGTAACACTATTTATCCACCCTGAACTGTGTAGTGCAATCTCATGAATGGAAACTGGAAAGTTGCAAGGAATATAGTAGTATTGTAATATACACCTCCAGACACTGTTTATAATGCAACGTCTAACCTTCATCAAAATACTGAACAACATTCAGGTCGAAAACAAAGAGCTACTATGCCAATGTATGTGCTCATGTATACTCGCATTTCAATTGTACACATCACATCCCCTAGTTGATTGCTAGCATATGATGTTAACCCACCAATACTGTTATCCGGGGAATATCCAACAACTGTCTCCATTGAATGAATAACATATATAGCACCTAAAAGAGTAACATATATAGTCCCTAAATGAGTAAAATATAAATGCTTTTGAAAGCACCTAAAAGAGTAAAATATAAATGAGTAAAATATAAATGCTTTTGAAACCACGAAACTTGTAATGATAAGCTTATTTATTTTGATCCTTCTCATATGAGATAATACAACATAGTAGGAAGTTTTAATAGACTAAGAAAATAGCACGGAACTTGTAATGACGCCTAACTAAAGTGTGCTTATTTATTTTGATCCGTTCTCAAGGTACAACATACGAAGTTTTAAAGAACTAAGCACCCGATCCAGCCAACCGCCTCCTAGTTGCATTAGACACAGATACTTGTCCAAGTTTGTCCACTTCTTTTGTTGTCATCCGTTCTTTTAATGGTGTATACTGTCGCATCCATACACCAGTGTACACCTGAAATCATGGTAAACCGATCACTTCAACATATGATATTGAAAAATATAAGGCTAAACTGAGCACTCTAACGTATGATAGATATTGATAAATATAGGGCTAACATGTGTTGTGCCATGTTGTAATGCAGTATATGAGTGGCACACGACAAAATGATAAAATTTTCCTAGCTATGGGCATATGAGACCTCTATTTTTTACAACTTGTAGCCCAAGGTTCTAATGTGATTTTCCAATTTCTTGCAACTTCGAAAATTAACACACAAGGCAAATAGTTCCAACTTCCAAACACCCAATCTTCACCTTTTTTTTTTTCCTAGTTTTAAAAAATCTTCTCATTTTATTAGTTCAATGATTCCAAAAAAAAACCTCACTTTTTCTAGTTTAAAGTTGATTTTTGTAGTGACACACCTAATTTTTAAAGCCAAGAGGAACTTAAGTAAAGAATCAAAATTACAGGACAAAGTTCTGGTTTCTAACCTTTTTGGATATTAAATACAACCTAAACAACAAACTGGAAATAGAGTAAATGATGTTTTAAAAATGTGAAAATTACCTGTGCTGGTCTCATTATCTTTGTATCCGGATCATCTAGTGATTCTCGCCAGTGAGATAAATAACCTGCCATTCGAGGAACGGCAAATAACACTGGAAAGAACTCGGTGGGGAATCCCATTGCCCTGTAACAATAACGGCCAAGGTTTTTACGGGTTGTTGACTATAGTTTCTAATTAAAGACGGTGGCATAGGTAGTAATCTAAAGCCATAATGGAAGAGAGATAGGAAAAGCAAAATAATTGTGAAAAGAACAACTGAATACCTGTAAATTAATCCGGAGTAGAAATCGACATTAGGGTATAACTTCCTTTTCACAAAATACTCATCTGATAAAGCAGCTTTCTCCAAAGCTATGGCCACCTGCAAAATAAACTCATTATATTATAAGTTCATAATTAAACAAAAGAAGTCCATTTACTGTGGGAAAATCTTGATGTCTAATTATTTAACAGATGGTACACTACAAATAGGACTAATAGGATCAATGACTAAAAGCATATGAAAATACTGCATGCATACACATAATACATGTGTTCACTGCTCCTTTATCGTGTTTCCCTATCTGCAGAGTGAATAACTCGAAGTAAAAGAGAAGGTGCCCTGACGTATTCAGTTACTAATTGGTAATATCTGTATAGTAGTCTATAAGGACATGGCGGCATGGCCAGTAATAAGTCGTCGAGGTTTGTGTTTTTTATTACTCACATAATGATTCAGCTTATAAAGCTAAAAGGTAGTAAATGTCATATTCGTAGGACAAATTTAATACTCATTGGTCATGTTTTTGTTCCATCAACCCCACAATGAGACAGCTGAAGCTTCTTTCAAAGGTATAATAGATCAAAGTAACACGTCCAAATAAGGTGTTCCAACCTCCTCAGAACAAACAGGAACTTGGTTCATGCGAAGCATTGCAGAGCTCAATTTAATGCCAGGCAGCTAGATGAATAATAAAAAAATTCATGCATATTATTATTATCATTAGCTCTATTCTTTCATGTCATATATTAGATGCACCAAACTCACGTAGATATACAAATAAGCTCACCTCTATCAAAGGATCTCGGCCAACAATGGAAAATACTTCTTCTGCAAGTTTCTTGATGACCTTTGCTCGAGGGTCATAGTTCTTGTATACACGATGGCCAAAACCTGACATCTTACGCTTCCTGCAGATGATGTAATTCAACAGAAAACGACCCATAGAAGTTAGATGATGCATATGTCCTCTAAAATCTTCAGAAGATGACTGCAGCGGAGAGATGCTTACCTATTCTTTACACCTTCAATAAAGTCAGGGATGTTTTCAACACTTCCAATCTCACTCAACATCTTAAGCACAGCCTACAAAAGTTAATAGTAATACACATGAAATTAAACAGAATGTTGCACCATAGTTAATATAAAGACATTCGCACAACAGATCATTGAAAGCAATAAAAAAATTCTCAGGCAATTACAGTTGCTATATAGACGAACCTCATTTGCACCGCCATGAAGAGGACCATACAATGCTCCAACCGCCCCAGCAAGGGCCGTATAGACATCAACACCACTGCCATTTAGATTCACACAAGTTATAAATAAACAAACAAAATAAATGTTACAATCTTTAATAAGATGGTAAATTATAACCTTGATGCAAGGTGCCTTGCCGCTGAGGTGGAGCAATTCATTTCATGCTCCGCATGCAATATGAAAAGAATGTCGAGAACGCGAGCAAGTCGAGGATTTGGTTTGTAGGACCTGTTGCCCCTGTTTATTTGACCATTTAAATGATTAGTTAGAAAGCTCAAACTCAACGATCATACCTGTTTAGGTAAAAGTGTTAAAGCATGTTCTCAGTTTGAAAATTACAAGGGAACATGCGAGAATTCTCGGATTGAATGTGATATAGGATTCAGAGTAAGAGAAGGAAATAGCACATACAATGAATCAAGCATATATAAGAAGTTTTCTGAATATGAGAGGTTGCTAGATGGAAGCACCGCTGGTCTTCCTGCCATCCTCAAATAAGCGGCTGCAGCAATTGTTGGTGCCTGCATATCATTGCATCAATACTAAGCCCTTTGTTGCTAGTTCTACGATAAATAGATATGATGGAATGTTTTAAAGCAAAGCCAAGAAACTGAAGGAAGAAAACTCACCTTCCCAAGTATGCGCACGATTTGTTTGTCTCTTACTTGCTTAGACTTGTATATCTCTTGCCCCTACATTAGCAATATACTAAATGATCAGCATCACAATTTATACAAATGCACAAATATGAGAATGATGAACATGTTAAATTACAGAACCTACGAACTTCCCAATATTGGACACTACCAAGACCAATTAGAAGCAGCTTCAAAGCATCCATACAACATGTTTTATAAAGATAAACGAACATCTTGATGCTGCTAATGGTCTTTCTAGACCCAATTTTGACAAATTATGAACTTTTTAACTTGCATTACATGAAGACCCTATTGGCCTTTATGACACAGTCAACACTCAACAGAAGTCAATTTTAAACACCAGCAAGACCTTATTGAACAGGACATGAAGGAGAGTGTGAGATGAAGATCGTAATACAAGCAACCAACTGGCTTACTCTTAAAGCAGGATTAGCATCAGGATGAAAGACTGAAAGGGCACTCATTGCACTGACAAGAACACCCATTGGATGAGCATCATGAGGCATTGCGTGTATGATGTCCTGCAAACACAATTCAAGATTTCACTCAGGAAATATATCTTTACAAGGCAAAAAGGGCTTGATTAAATTAAAGCGTGAAATGGAATCTGAGGACTAAAAACACATGCTCTTGACAAGGGAGAGAATTATACCAATATTCCCTGAGGAACAGCTGAGTGCTGTGAAACTGCAAACTCCCAGTCTGCTAACTGACTTTCAGATGGTAAATTCCCATACACTAGAAACCAAAGCATAAGAGAACATATTAGTCCAAGAATTCAGAAATTTGAGAGCATACATATTTTAATTCATCACAGTAAATGCCATTTTTATACCAATCATGTATGAGACGAATCCTGTACATATGAGATATGACACAATTAATTTTATGCCCATTTTTCCTTTCTAATAACATCCTGTGGTGATTGGTTAGCTCAATTTATATGTTTGCTCACGGAAGACAAGGAATCCAACTGCTAATGAAAGCAGTTTAAAGCTAAACCCAGGATTATACAAAATCATAATAAGTGATGTAACTTGTAACTTGGGCATTAATAAAAAACTAAAAAAATGCATAGAGAGACTCACTCAAAAGATAAGACACTTCCATGAACGAGCTCCCCTCCGCAAGCTCCTCAATGGGATAACCCCTGTACCTGAGAATCCCTTCATCGCCATCAATGTAGCAAATAGATGATCGCACAGGGGCTGTGTTAAGGTATCCAGGATCATAAAGCTTCAGCCCCTTATCATCTTTCCCTGTTGTTATCTGCAAAGACTCACTCAATTATAGTCTTGAAAGCTCTAACAAAAAAACACTTAAAAGTAATGTGTTACAACATCTACATGTATTTTAGTCCCCAGTCATCAATCACATCCCATAACTCGGTTAAATACCAGTTCATAAGTGATTTCACTAATCAATGAAGTTATCATGTACATGGCCTAATAATCCCAAAGGTTTTTTAAAAAAAAGGACCAGACAAATTAAATAGCAAAATAGATAAACAACATAATTGTCATGCCATTGAAAATAAGAAACTCACTTAGCTAAACAGCAAGATAAGCAACTAAATTCACGTCACCGACAACAACTAATTCCAAAAGCTCTAAACTCGATAAATAGAAGGTAATCAATTAGCTACGCAGTAGGATAATCAACCAAATTAACGTCACGGATAATAAGTCATTCCTAAAACTTTAAAATCGATCAAGAAGATAATGTAATCAATAAGCAGTATAATTAACTAAATTCGCGCCACCAGAAATTACTAAAAACTGAACTCGATCGATGTAATGTAATCGCTTAGCTAAACCGGAAGACACATATTACATACATAGCTGAATTCCAGCCGATTGGAACCCATAGAGAAGCAGAAGCTAGAGAAAATTCAAATCTAAGCGCAGGCCAGTGCAATCACTAATTGGTACCGATCCTAGGAAAGCGATAAGAAGTAACTAAAATTGTGGCATAATTGAATAGATACTACCTTCTTGAGGTCGGTGGCTTTGATGGTGCCTTCTTGGGAGACCTGAACCTGGTACCTCTTGCCAGTGCGGTCATCGACGATAGTCAAGGCGCCTCTGAGATTGGGGGGTGGTGAGACAGCGGAGCAGGTGAATGAATCGAGAATAGAAGAGGAGGATTGATCGGTTGGAGCGGAGAGGTGAGCTGAGAGAACGGCTAATCGGCCGCGAGCGACGGTTGAGTGATCAACTACGTTGTCCATTATTGATCTTTTGTTTTTGTTTTTTCCGGTAAGAAAGAGAGCTTTTCCTTTCCTTTCTTGTGTTGTTGCTTCTTCTTCTTCTGTGTATGGTCTTCTCTATATTTATCAACAATTAATTACGGTTAGTTAGTAGTTACAGACTTATAATATAGAGCTGAGACTTTGCACTTTCCCATGCGAAAATAATTACTATTACTAGTAGTAGAACCTTTTAAATGTTTTTTTTAAAAAAAAAAATGAATAGTAATAAATTTTAAATGAGACGGAGGGAATATATATATCACTTGTTTGTCATTTTTTTTAGAACAAAGTCTTAATTGACGTAACAATCACAATAGACACAAAATTCAGTATTCTCGAAACATCACAGCTAAAATACCAAAATCCTATTTGTGAAATCAAACTGCGATAGCATATTTCCACATGGGGAAGTACATATCCTTCTTCTTTTGCTTCTCAGTCTTCAAGGAAGCCTGATGCTTGGTAAGACGGCGGCGAATAGCACGGGTCTTCTTCGGGCGGAGATCGAGCGGCAAGTACTTTTTGATCTTGTACACTTCCTTGAGAGTTGATTTCTGCTTCTAAGCGATGACGGTCAGAACCTGGGCAATGAAGATCCTCACAACCTTGATTTTCGATAGCTTGTTTGGACCGCCGCCGGTGACCTTGGCTACACGAAGCAACGCAAGCTCAGCTATCAGATCCTTCAGCTAAGCCAACAGCTCAGGCTTGTTCTTCTCGCAGAGCTCGTGCACCTTGATTCTAGCCATTTCATCTCCTCGTTACGTCTTCCTCCCTTTGTGTTTTCGGCTAGGGTTACGACTCACTTGTTTGTCATTCAACTTATATAGAATTCTCATAATGTCTCGTGATTAAGATTGAAATAGTTACGGTTTATATAAACGTCTCAATGAGAATATGCATACGTATATATGAAGTAAAACATACATTTATAAATTTCACACGTGAAGGCTGCGTGCCCAAATATCTAATTATAGTACAGAAAATGTGTTTTAAGAATACGGATGTGGTCCATCAAAAAATTATGCAAGTATGATTTTACATCCGTATTCTTAAAACAGAAATATCTAGTTATAGTACATTTATTCCAATTTATTAGTGGATGTATTGTTAGTTGATAATTTATTCATTTTTTAAAAATATATATGAAAACAAGTAAGAGTATGTGAAATGAGGTTTTGAATACTAAAGTTGGGTGTGCTTTGGCGTGCTATTGATCTAAAAACGATCTAAATCAAGACAAGATGACTTTATCTAATTCTGAATTGAGGAAAGGTAAGGTTTTTTTTCAACATAACTTTATTTTTATTTATTTTAATTTAATTCAGTTTGATTTTTTTTATTAAAGATATTACAATTACAATGATTTTACAAATTTCTAATTAATAATCAATGCAATACTCTCAAGGCCTCAATACAGAGGAAATAATCACCCATTTGCGGGAATCGAACTCATGACCTCTTGAATCAGGGATGTCTCAATTAACCACCACTCAGTTAATCGATTCAGTTTAATTAAATTTAATGTTTGTTAGTTTAAATTTGTAATTTACTTTATTTCAGTTAAATTCTTTCGAATTCTTGACTGAAAATAACGTAGTTTAATTCAAATTTGGAGCGGAATTGATTTTTGTTTTTTGAAGCATACGTATATTATCTTTGTTAGCAGTAGCGTTTACGTAAGTGGTAATGAGGTTTGAAATAGGAAATAATACATACACACGGGACACGGCTTCTTTCTTGGGATGCACAGTCTTATCATATCTTCCACGTCGGTTTTGGCTTGGCTAAAGGTTATATAAAAATTATTATTTAATATTATCTGATTATCTTCCATTTCTCTTGCTTGCTCCCTTTCCCAGAAAATACATTTACTCAAATATCAATTATCTAGAAACCAACCAAAATTCTACTAATTTGTATTGTACCTAACGCAGAATGTTTTACTTGAATAAATATTCTTGTGAAATATCGGAAGAATTGGTGTAACGGGTTCATTACATTTCAACTACAACTCCCTCTGTCCCGAGTTATATCTCAATTGAGTCACATACTGAAAATTTAATACGTAAAGTATTATAATACTTCTTCTGTTTTTTCTAAAAACTTTCTAGAATACAAATTGTTTAAAAAGACCACTTTAAATGGTCTTTAAAAAAAAAGACCAATTAAAGTGGTCAAAAAATCTGAAATTCGCGGGTCAATCCGGTCGGATCGGGTTGACCCGTAAATTTTTATTTTTATTTTTTTGTATTTATTGTCTATTTTTAAGGTCCAGCTGGTCAGTACATATTTAGGCACACAACAATACGTATTTAGACACAAAACAACACATATTTAGGCACACTAAAAACCTGAAATTCGCGGGTCAACCCGGGCGGGTCGGGTTAACCCGTGAATTTTTTTAACATTTTTTTTTGTATTTATTGTCTATTTTTAAGCCCCAGCTGGTCAGTACATATTTAGACACCCAACAATACGTATTTAGACACAGAACAACACATATTTAGGCACAAAACTTTCGCGATTTTTGTTATTAACATATTTATTTTTGTGCTAAATACGT
>JAYMSL010005213.1:0-10323 GCA_036897195.1 Plantago coronopus
TGTAGTTTGTGTGTTATTGTTTGCTTAGTCAGCTAGCGGAAAGGTGTGTGTTGTAGTTTGTGTGTTATTGTTTGCTTAGTCAGCTAGCGGAAAGGTGTAAGTTAGTTCTGTATGTTGTTGGTATGAACTATGAAGGAGAAGGATTAATAAGTTATTGGAAATGATGGTAGTGGTAATGATGGTGTTTGGTCTCTAAACATATGTGTTGACTGCTTTGTTTTCAACATTAGTGATTGTTGAACAAGCAAAAGCATCGGGTGAAGCAAGTGAGGTGGCACTAGTAGGCAGTAGCGTTGGTGGTTTGTGTGTTATTGTTTGCTTAGTTAGCTAGCGGATATAATGTATAGTAGTTCTATATGTTGTTGGTATGAACTATGAAGGATGAATAAGTGATTGGAAATTATGGTAGTGGTAATGATGGTGTTTGTTCTCTATACACATATGTTGACTGCTTTGTTTTCAACATTAGTGATTGTCGAACAAGTGAAAGCATCGGGTGAAACAAGTGAGGTGGCACCGGTAGCTAAACGGCCTGGTACTAGGATAGTGAAGAAAAAGATAATTAGAAGAGTGGTTAAGAGGAAGATCCCAGTTGTACGGCAGACCCTTACATCGGAAACAGTTGATGAGGCAAAGATAGAAGGAACCACAAAGGAGAATGCAGTAGATGATTTGAAGAATAATGATGATGTTGATGGAAACACATCGGCTGAGATACTGGGGGATCTCATGGAGGAAGAAAACATTGATAAGTTTGAAAAGCCTTTGGAAACAGCAGAACTGGTGGTGGATGAATCAGCAAAGGACTCTGTGGAAAGTTGTGAAGATATGTCTGTCTCTATGAAACCTATAGGTACAGATGAGGACTCTGTGAAAGGTCAGAAACTCAGTATTGAAAGTGACCAAGATGAGTTGAAGGAGAAAAGTGAGGAGCCAGTAAAAACAAATGGTAATGGTGATCCTGAAAACAAAACACTTGCTGTAGATGACAATTACAGAGATGGTGTGGAGCAAGTGAATGCTTCCCTGGAGGATGCTGGCAATGAAAGAATTGAGGGGCTAAGTGATCAAGAGGTCAATGAAGAATCTGGTGGTGAAGATTTTGCAGATGATGATGTGACTGGGAATGGGGCACAATCTGGATCTTTGGAAGAGGAGAATGTGCAATTGAATGCTGCTGCAAGGGAGCGTAAGATAAGGAAAGAAACAGAGATATTTATTGGAGGCTTGGACCGGGATGCTGTGGTAGCAGATGTTAAGAAGGTCTTTCAGCATGCAGGGGAAATTGTAGATATTCGCATGCACGTGGATCCATTAACAAATAAGAATAAGGGGTATGCGTTTGTCCAGTTTGCAACAAAGCAACAAGCAAACCGAGTTCTGTCGGAAATGAAAAATCCAGTGGTGTGAATCTTCTTCACTATATAGTCTTCCTCTTCTTCTTCTTCTATGTTTCTTTCTCCTTTTCTTTTTGGGTATCCGTAGTGCGAGGAGTTCAGTCTGAGGGCTTCAAGTATTGTATGTCCGCGTCCAATATACTCGTGAGTTCCCGGATGTTGGTAATTTTATTCAGTAGCAATTCTAAGTTTTATTTTTTGTCAGATACATGGAAAGCGCTGTGGGACTGCTCCAAGCGAGGATAATGACATATTGTTCCTGGGGAATATTTCCAAAACATGGACAAAGGAAGCAGTAAGTTCAAGTCCTCATTTTGAGATTACGTTGTGCTTTTCGTTCGCTCATGTCACACGGTCAAATCATGACAGATAAAACAAAAGCTGAAGGATTATGGCGTAGAAGGTGTTGAGAACATCAATCTTGTATTAGATCCGCGAGATGAAGGGCTTAGTCGTGGATTTGCTTTCATTGAGTTCACCTGTCATGCTGAGGCTATGCTGGCATATAAAAGGCTCCAAAAGCCTGATGTGGTATTAGGCCATCCTGAGAGAACTGCCAAAGTGGCCTTTGCAGAACCTTTGCGTGAGCCAGATCCGAAAGTCATGGCCCAGGTTAAATCAGTGTTTATTGATGGAATTCCACCTCATTGGGATGAAGATCAAGTGAGAAAAAGGTTCAAAGCTTTTGGTGGGATTTCCCGGGTTATGTTAGCACGAAATATGCCTTCGGCCAAGAGGAATGATTTTGCCTTTGTTGATTTCAATACACATGAAGCTGCTGTTTCCAGTGTTGAAGGGGTAAACAACAATGGTTTGCTTGATGGTAACTCAAAGGTAAAATGTGGTTTTGTATTGATTATCTACTGCTACTAAGACCACATACTCATGTCTCTAGCGTGACGAAACTGTTGTGTTAACTGTGCTAGTTTAAAAGAACAGCTAATCCCAAATGCCAGCACTAGCTTGGCAATTAGGCTGCCAGAATATCCTGAATGAAGTTACAATTTCTGTAATAACTTAATTGCAGGTCACCAACTTTTGTGAGTGTACATAAACCCATTTACTCTTCTTCCCTCATATTTTTCGGCTTTTCCTAGGTTAAAGTGCGAGCGAGACTGTCAAACCCTCTACCGAAATTGCAGGCTGTAAAAGGGGGAATGTCTGGTGGTTTTCGGATCGGCCGTGGTGCCAGGGGAACTTTCCCTAGATCTTCTGGTAATTAAGCTTCTGTGGCTGATTAACCTAGATTCCTTGTTTGCTTTTGAGCTTGTTGGTATGGTTTTACTAATTTTCCTGCAGGACGGGGATTCGGAAGAGGCGATCATCATTTTGACCGACGAAACTTCCAGTACGATCAAGGTTATTATCACCGTGGACGTGAAATTGGTGGCAGGATGGGCGTCCATAGTGAGAATGACTTTCACGAACCATATCCTCCTTTCCACAGAAGAGAGAATTTTGGACGAGGTTTTGTTCTTTCAAAAAATCTTTTCTGTTTTTATCATATATTGACACCTCCATGAAACTTTTGGTCTATTGCTAAATATAGTGTGTCGTATAAGCAGGGGCAAGATGGGGCGTCAGGGGTGCTACAGAAGGCCCTCCTCAGCATTACTCTGAGAGAGTGAGGCATGGTGGAGCTGGAAGGGGCTATGACAACTATGATCCATATAGGAGAGAACCATATTCGTTTGAGGAGGGCTATGACAGGTCATTCATGGAGAGGCATTTTGACGAGCCATATCCATACGAAGATGTTCCCCATGGGGTTAAGAGACCCCATTACATGATTGTAAGACATAGGAATAGGATACTACTTTCTGTTTTGCATGATGGAGATAGTCTGCAGGTTTCACCAAGTTTTACTTGTAGGATGAGGATACTGATTTTCCTGAGCCCAGCAGACATCACCCTAGACTAGATTATGTGGATCATACTTTTTCAGTTCATGGATCCAGATATCGAGGTACACTTCGTTATGTATACATGAAGTGTTTGTATAGTTATAGTCTTATAGATTTACTAAGCAATCTAACTTTTGTTGGAATCAGAGGATATGGCACCTGATGATTTCTACACACAAGATTATCACATGGGAAATCATTATAGCTCTGATTATCGCATGGGAAATCATCATGGCTCTGATGTGAGTATCCTGGTTTATCTATTTATACTTGGGATTTGGAGATTAGGATTTTGCCCTTATTTTCTTTACACTGCAGTATGGTGGCCGTCCATTTTCTCCATTTTATGGGCGTGATCATGGATATGGGCGTGAACGTGCACATGGCCGTGGCTATTATCATTAGGCAATGGATCAAAGGTACTTCACACGCACAATTCTCCTTTATTATTTCTTTTAATGCAAATCCGTTTATCTTGAATCACTGGTGCTATGTACTGGGTATCTGCAGGTCAAGGGAACATGCAAGTGTTTATTACGTGTGATGGAGGACCTATGTTGCAGTCTGTTATAACAGGACAATATGGCAGTTTCCTTATGGTTATTCGTATTTTGTTTAGTTTTTATTTATCACCTTTCACCCTTTGGGTTCGTTGTTCTCCTGTTCCTTTCCTCCACTCCTTTGTTCTTTAGGTTTTGAGTGTTAGTCCATCTCGTGGAAGGAATATTAAGCATATGTAAGATATCTAGATTTTAGTATTGCACTGTAAGTTGGTGTTCCAAAGTTTTTGGTAAATCTAGTTTGAGGACATTGGCAAAAGCCTTGATCTTTTATGTTTGGGTTGAGTGCTTGTGAAGATCACTTTGCTTGAAGTTGAGGTTCCAAGATAGTTCTTTCATCACCCTTGGTTAGAAGCATAGAACTCAAACTATGAGTTCGGGACACAAATTTAGGTTGTTCTGGAGGTTGACCCGTTATATGTTTGAAAGAGAATTTCGTGATGAACCACCTTGTTTTCTGGAGATTACTGAAAAGGATTAAGTGAGGAAGGATTTAAAAGTTAATTTTCTCCAGGTTGAGGTCCAATGATTGCATGATTTTTATATAAGGCCTTATTTCTCAACTTAGGACATCTCTTTCCAAATACATGGATATGTTTATTTACCCAACCATATAGGACTTTGTATCTCCAGAGGATTTGAGGTTTATCTTGCCTTTCTGTTGTCACTCTAAAGTGAGCAAGTGTTGATAGGTCATGATTTTTGCACGGCGCATGTGATTCTATGATGTACTATAGAACTGGAATATTCCGCAAAGGCGCATCAGGGGACAACTTGTTTCCGGGCTTTGATTGATATTACCATCCCCTTGTATAATTTATGGTGTTGCCTAGTCAGTTATTTCGAGGTACCCTGGGTAGGTAGATTTCCTGGGTAGACGTTTTTTACGTTAGGCTTTATACTTCAGCTTGCTATTTTGAGAGGGTTTGTTTTACATGAATTTGTTCCATCTGGCGAATTCTGTCTTCCTAAATGAACATGCATCAGCAAATTTATTTGTTAAAGATTTTCCAAGGTATGCACTAGTTAGTTGTAACAGTTCATTAGGCTAGAGAGTCATTCATTCTATGATTTATGATTTACCATGACAAGTGGGAAGTATATATTGCCACTTGTGTCCTCTTTAAACTGCATCAGTGCATTGTGCGTATTCATTTATGGGTCTTGTGTCATCTTTGGAACCTAAATCTATACTGCGGAATGAGCAGATGCATGTATTTTCAGTACCTGTTCATGGAAATGAAATTTAAATCTAGTTAAAGTATGTTTGGAGTGAAATCCCCAAGAATCAGATATTCTTTGTCAAGGTTCATTATGGGTAGCAGAACTGATCATAGATGGAAGTTATATTTATGCAGTTTGTCAGTGGCATACAACTCCAAAATAAGGTTCGTACACTGGGTTTAGTCTGTTTCCCATTTTATGCTGTTTGGAATCATACTGGGCATTGATAACTCATGATAGAATGAAGAGAGTTCGGGATTAGTTTACCAGATTTTTCGCAAAGTGCTAGTTAACTTAAGAGAGGAACTTGATGTAGTGCTTCAATGTTGCCTTTTATAAAATGCTAGAACCTTTATCTCATCCCATAGGACTTCCACTCTATTCTGTACCGTTGGGCGTTGGGCATTTCCCTTAGTCTGATCTAATAGTATCCGAGTTAAACTCTTTGGCAATTTGTGTGATGGTGTGGCTGTATGGCAGTTTAATTTCATTATCGCTTTTTGAATTGCCCGTCCTCTCTTGCATTTCCTATCTTTCCGTTTTGTTCTTCGTAAATAATTAGTTTCCTTTTTTCTCCATATTGGAAATTTGGAATCACAATACTTGTGTAACTTCGATGTGTACTGGCCATGGTCTTCATGTATATATTCTGTGGAAATTGTGTAAGCAGTTGACTGTTGATGCTACATATTCGCTTCCAGTCCAATGTATCTATTCACTTTTTAACATGTCTCTTATTGCATGTTGTGCATTTCATGGTTTTGGGTGTGGATTGTGCTACTATTTGTTTTGCAGATTCACTCTTTAATGGTCTAAATGTAATCTCATTTGTGAGTGGCAATAACATTGATTTGAGTACCGTCCTCAGAGCTCATGCCTTGACTTGGTGAAGAAGTAGACGCTCGATATATTTTGTAATCTGCTGAGTGTGGCTGTGTATAACCCACTCTATCAAGGAAGGTGCAGCAGACTAACAAAACAAAGATTAAAGAGATGGACGGCTTTGGAAAGAATTACTTGCTGTTGACGTTCAGAAAATGCTCAAATCCATAACACCTATTAAAAGGAAACATAAACCCAATTTTGCCAACAGCTGTTCGAAAATAGTTGTAACCTTAAAACAGTACACAATTTGGAATTATACATTTGTGACGCTGGTGTTTTTGAACTGTATACAAGCGAACAAGAATCCAATCAGTACAGTTAATTTAAATAGAGCAACTACAACAATGAGAGAAGAGCATTTAAGCTGAAAATCATCTAAGAAAAGCAGCAGAATACCTCCCTGGCCTCAAATTATGTCTGAGATGATTAACAGCTATTTTAGAGTGCTATACCGATTCGTTCCATGTTTGGCCCAATGATCCTTCAGATCTAGAGGATTCGAGAAGTCATGCCCTTCTGCAGCGAGTCTGTTGAGCAACTTGCCAAAGGCGCTTCCACTCATCTTTCTTCCACCAATTCGAGAGTATCGTTTATTTGCCATCTGTGGCAGTGGGTACATAGAGATTGTGGTCGTGCAGCAGGCTGATTGCCATCCTCCGTTTCCCCATCTGTAGCAAGGCTGTGGTGAGCCCGTGCAAGTGCATACCGGCACGGGCATGGCAGAATCATCGAAATTGATTTGGTTCAGACCCAAATTATCTTTCCATGAAACCTGCTTTTCGGGATCATCTTCATCGCTTTCAGAATTCCGCTCATTGATCCAACCATTAGAATTCACAGGCTTACTCAGTGCTTCAGCTGCTCTTTTCCCATTTCTTGGAGATTTTCCTGACTTTGTAGACTTCCCCTCTTTTGGCTGCCTACCTCTCCTTGGCTTCACAGGCTGAGAAGCTTCTCTGATATTTAGATCGTTACCTCCTCTTTGGCCATATGTATTTTCAGTGATATTTAGATCGTTACCTCCTCTATGGCCATAGGTATTTTCAGTGATATTTAGATCGTTACCTCCTCTCTGGCCATATGCAGCTTCAGTAATATTTAGATCGTTACCTCCTCTTGGGGCATAAGAAGCTTCAGACATACGCATTTGCTGTGAGTATTGAATGTTTTTTGTCTCATTTGCCAAGTCATTTCCGAGTGAATCAGGGATAGTGATGCTATCATTCATTGAATTTTCTCGATATCGCAGGGCAGCAATAGCGTCGTCTCGCTCTTGTATGGCAGCATTACGCTCTGATATTGCAGCATCTCGGTGCAGCATTGCAAGATCTCGCTCTGCAAATGCTCTTTTCCTCTCCTCTAGTGCCATATTCCTTTCCCGGATAGCAGCATCTCTCTCGGCAATCATGGCCATAAAGGTCTTCATCGTCGCATGATTGTGATCCTTCAATTGGAACAGAGTAAATTAGTGCGCCAGGTTTCCAGTGAATTTGGTAAGACATCACTCAGAAGTAAGTTTTAGTACAAGTGCAAATCTTCCAAGTTCTCAGCTTTAAATAGAAGCTCTAGAATTACATTTTCCGTGGCTATATAAAATTGCAAAATTAAGACCATGGACCCCAGACATTATACCGCTCGTTCACATTTTAACACTAACACAACAACATCCACCAAACAAAATAACTACAGATACCCATTGTTAAATTCAAAGAACAACTTACCATGACTAGAAACAACACAATCTAGATTGGCATTCCACAAATGAAATCTAGAATGCCATCTCCAAGTGGCTATTCCTGCAGAAATGGAAAAGGAAAGTTAGCTAATGGAAAGGCACAATAAGCACCAAACACCTAAATAATCCAATGCACAGTTAAGTTTAGCATGACCCAGCATGTTTACGACAGTTATACAGTCAGGCCTGTTACTGTTTTCATATTGCTCATGGCTTTATCTTTTATGCAATAAATAAAACTTTGTCGTCTTGTGGCAGTGTTACCCCATTCTCTACATGACTAGATCGAGGTGTTTAAGCCTCAAGCATGCCACGTTTACACATAATTTCTTTCTTTGTGAACCCTGCCTCTTTCAAATAAAGAAATAATCTCAGATGATACAAAACGTAAACGAGACACAAGCGTATCTGTAGTACAAGAAATCATAAAAAATGTTACCTTCCAAAGTAAGATGTTAGCTTTGCATTCTCATGCCATACCTAACTGGAACCAAAATAAGAAAAATCCATGGATCAGAGTTCAGAAACTATTGAACTTCATGACATTAAGCAAGTATTTTGTTCATTAGTGATTATTAACATGACCAGTTCCAGTTGAAATAGTAAACTGAAGCGATGCAAGACAAGTGCTATTGTGCTAAGATCTATGAGGAATAAAAATCTCAGCTGGTCTGATTAATGTTTATCCCATGCTATACCTACCAGGTCATCATAAAAGTGTACTATCTCACACATGCAGCGTTACTTTTCGTCTAAATATTCACTAAAGAGCTTCCACGGAATGTTTTTATGAACCATCAAAAACCCGCCCAAGGATAATAGTATACTAGGCGATTCGCAATTCACAAGAAACATAACAAAATCCAAGAAAAAACAACATGCTCAGTATTTACAAGTTATGCCAAAAATGATACCATATCATCAGATTTTATCCAGAGAAGGCATGTCTACTACGTATATTCACCAGATTGTAAAGTACACGAGCTACAATCCTACAACTTCACATCGAAAAACATGCACAATACAACTTAATTGGACAATAATCCACTTAAAAGCAATGACGAGCTTCGAAATCCTGTTCCAAACTACAAGCCTAATCGGAAAAACGTGCACAATGTCAACTTAATTGGACATTAATCCACTTAAACACCTTCAAAATCATGTTTACAAAGCCATCATTCAGCTCAGGTAGACTGTTCAACACCTACCCAGACATCCCGCTCACAATACCAAGTCAATGCCACTCAAAAACACTTTCCCCTCCCCGAAATCCCCAATCCCGAGCTGAAATCGCACAGATCAGACACCTAAACGAGAGATCAGAACTCGCAAAACCCCCTCTCACACAGTCAATCCAAATCGCCGAAGCAGAATCAACAAATTAAGCAATCTAACACACAAACAGATCAAACAAAGCTCCACACGACTAAAACGAGAAAGCTCACCCTCAAAATAGAAAGATCCGATTGCGTACGAATCAATCTATGTGTGTTGTGTTCAGGTGTGCGTACGTCTCTGTTTCTCTCTCCCTCTCCCGGTAGCGTTTGTGTCGTGGGAGAGAGGAGAGATTGATGAAGCTATGGGAGAGTAGTGGCGGAGGAGAAGAGGAGAAGCTAGCTGCAGAGAGAGTGTCTGTGTTGAGTCTGTGTGTGCTGGTGGAAATGGGGGAAAATGGATCGAGGAGGAGATTTAGGTCCAAGCGACGTCGTTTGACGGGGAGCAGATGAGATGTTGACGTGGAGGTTTGTTTTGTCGGGTCCTGTGAGTTGATCTGAGTGCGAGCGAGTATATTGGCCGCTTGTCGGGGCTACCCAACCCAACCCGGTCTATTTGATTCTCGTTGACTTGACCCCTTGTTACTTATTACACACAATTAATCCACTTTCAAATTATTATATTAGTCTAAATTGAAGTAATTGGTTGTAATAATTTCATCAAAATTTCCTACACTATATACTCTTTTTTACACGTATGCAGATACTACCACATTGAGCTCTCAAAATACCCGCTTGGACGCTTTACAGGAGGTTGTACGGTTTACGAAGGTAATCTCACGCGACTTCTTAAATTACTTACTACTTGGATTATGCGTGTAAATGTATATGTGTAGACGTGTATCGATGTTGCTAAAAGAGCACGAGAACAATTTTGTCTTGTTTGATTCTCGGTGGAGGTTGCTGGTGGTTTTCACTTGGACGGTGGGTGTTGAGTTCTGTGATATCATATTATTGGTTGCTTTTTTACTTGTTTGGTTTAGATCACTTCAGTATAAGTCTAGATGGTTTTGGCCTCTTTTGTACAGGATTATTATTCTATATGTCTGGATTCGATTGACTTTGATCGTCCTCGAGTTATTTGTAATTACTCGAGTACAACTTGTACACTATTCTATTTTATTCTAATTTGATTTTGCGGACATTGTAACATAAAAGTATCTTTATAACAAATGGACTAGTTTACCACTAAACTCAGGATTTTAAACAGTGTTGTGTCAACGAATTAGTTCTAGATGAAGGTTGAAATGTTAATTTTACACTGACGTAAATCCCCAATTAATAGTATCGTTATTTACTTTTTTTTTTAAAAAAAAATACGAATCGCAGTTGATTAAAACTTAT
>JAYMSL010005214.1:0-10323 GCA_036897195.1 Plantago coronopus
GTGTACATGATAACCAGACTACAGTCCATCTACATAAAAGGAACTTTTTTCCAAAAGAAATGTCATTAATCAAAATCATTAGCTCACTGATCCTCCAGCTATTACACAATCAACATCATTACTAGTCTAGTACTACAACAGCTACATAACATGATGCGATTTGCTAAACAGAGATACTGCCGTATTGTGGTATGCGGTCTGTATGCAGTTATCAGAAAACAGTCCATCGACATAACCGGTAATCAGAGTAAACAAACTCAATTCATCACTATCCTCCAGCTATTTGACAATTAAAAATCACACCTTTTCATAACTAAGTATTACTACTAGTACAGCTACATATTCAGCTGCAATTCGCTAAAAACGATACACACACACTGCAATCAATCACAATCACTAATCAAGTATCAATACTACTACAGCTACATATTCAGCTGCAATTCACTAAAAACGATACACACACTGCAATTAATCACAATCACTAATCAAGTATCAATACTACTACAGCTACGTATTCAGCTGCAATTCACTAAAAACGATACACACACTGCAATTAATCACAATCACTAATCAAGTATCAATACTACTACAGCTACGTATTCAGCTGCGATTTGCTAACACCGATACACACCTGCTTTAATTAATCACAATCATCAAATTATAACTGAATTGAATTTTGAGGAACATCACTAGCACGATCAGCTGAAGAGTGTAATCCTTACCAGATTGGGCGAAGCGGTGGCCTTAGCTTTCTTCGGCACGACATCGGATTTAACGGCAACGACATTGGTGGCGGATCGGCGCGAAATAGAGGAGAAACCAGGCTTGGAGGTGGGAAAACGCGAGGTTCCGAGAAACGAGGAAGGTTTAAGGAGTGAGGATTTGGTGTAATCGGATCTGATTGAGAGCGGAGGTTGGGTGATTTGGGGCGAGCAAGCCATTATCGGAGGTTCCAATGCTGAGAATTTGGAGAGAGAAATGAATGTGGAGAAGAAAGGGAAGAAGAGAGAGAGAGATTAATAGGGGTGGAGATGAGAGCGAGGGGCGGAGAACACAAGAGTGTGTTTGTGTGGGAGCAATCGTCAAAGACTGTCTAATTAGTTGGCTAGCAACCTAATTTGTCTCTTTCCCAAACTTGGTACGAGCGAGTTAAGTGTCTGTTTGGTGAAACGAATTTATGATATGATGTATTAATGTAACGTTAAATGTAATTTTATTATTAAAGAGCCTCAAACGACTCTCGTGTGCAAAGGATTTGCGTGTTAAAGAGAGTTGATGTGCTAAAAGAATTGCAGTTGAGTGTCGATCTGAGACATATTCAGTAACTTACGTGTTTGTTTAGTGTTTGTTTAGTAAATAAATTTGTGATGTGATCGAGAGAGTTGGCGTGTTAAGAGTTTGTAGTTGAGGTCGATCTGAGATGCCACGTAGTGATTTAAGTGGATGTTAATGAATTTATGATATGATCTAGAGAGTTGGTGTATTGAAGAGTTTTTAGAGTGTTCATTTGAGATGCAACGTCTGTTTGACGAAACGAACTTATGGCATGATTGGGGGAGTTAATGTGTTACGTAATTCGTGATTAAGTGTCGAT
Source organism: Plantago coronopus (assembly GCA_036897195.1). NCBI lineage: Eukaryota > Viridiplantae > Streptophyta > Magnoliopsida > Lamiales > Plantaginaceae > Plantago > Plantago coronopus. Next base: position 1,595 of record JAYMSL010005214.1, read on the forward strand.
TGAAACATATCGTAATGAGTAGAAACGAACTTATGGCATGATTGGGGGAGTTAATGTGTTACGTTATTCGTGATTAAGTGTCGATTGAAACATATCGTAGTGAGTAGTGACTTAGGTGTCTGTTTGGTCAAACGAACTTATGTATTCCTCCTTAAGAACTCTTTCTTTTGTCATCAAAACATAAAACATTTCTAAAGTTGAACCAAAAATGAAACTTCATTTCAATCTTTGCTGATGAACAATATAACCTGAAATAAACTTTAATAGTACTAGCAGTTATTTGAAATTTACTTTCATATAAATTCATAAATCATAAGTTTGAACAATGAAAGTCACCTTGGATCATACAATGTTTAAGCCTCTTCAGATGAAAACAAAATGTTCAACTATGATTCATCAGTTCTCCAAACGAGAATCCACCCGTAAAGCTTCACGTCTTCTTTGCCCACAGAGACCACACGATAACAATCGAAACTCAGAATATGAAATCAACACTTGGTGTCAAATCTGATAGCCGTACATGATTCCAACAAATTCGCGATCAGAGATACCCTTCCAGTAAAACGCTCTTCCCAGACACACTCGATGTCAAGTTCTTTACCTCTACATTTAGGTTTCTCAAACTGAAACCACTTCCTCCATCACTACCCAAACGAGGCAACACCTCCACGATGACTTTCTGGATCAAATTTTCTTGCATACCCTCTTTGAGTATGTCCTCAAAGTCGGTAAGATTACCCATCAAATCTAGTAGTACACTACAGAATCCTTGCCTTTTGCAGTGTTCCAAAATATCCACCAATCTAATTCTATCAAAAGAGACTGTCTCTATTCCTTCTTGAATTATCTCTGGCTCTGTACTCTTCTCATCCTCACGCATTATTATTACTTTAGAAACGACACCGGGGGAGGGAGCAGGTACCTTAATAGGGGACTTGGAAGATCTTGACAGCACAATCTTAAGGGGTTGATTGGCTTCAGGTTCTTTAGATGAAGGGAAGGATGCATCTGTTACTGATGTGGAGGAAAGTACGATAGCATCATACTCTTGCAACAATTTGGAATAATAGCCACCACATTCTGTGGCTTCTTTACCAAGTTGGTCTACAAGATGGCCATCGAGTGAGATGGAATACCTATTCGACATTTAAGCAAACAGATAATCAATAATGTAAATAAAAATTAGGAATAAACATAACATAGTTCTGTCATCAAATGCAGTAGAATAACTGGGCGAAGGTAAACATTGTAAAAACCAAAGGGTCATCCCTAACTGCATACTACTTCATTTGTTATGCGTGATGATTAGTCAAAGTGCCATACTATTTCATTCAACTAAGGTTCAGGAGCCCCCGCTCCCCTGCGGATATAATACATTTTTTAACTCTGTTAAAATGATGTAATTGTTTTCCAAAACTTAACTTGACACCGAGACTCTATGGCTAATCACTACCAGCTCGAGAAGATGTGGACGTACCTCAGAGTAACAAATGGCTTCCCAGTGAGCATTAGATGGGTAAAGGATTCGTTGAGCCTTTTGCACATTTCCTCCTCTACTCCAACTTTCACTTCTATACCAGCGTCTTGAAGTTTTTTTAAGCCAGTTGAAGCTACTAGAGGATTTCGATCCACCATACCAACCACCACCTTTTTCACTTTTGCTTTGATTAGTGCTTCAGTGCAAGGTGGAGTTCTTCCATAGTGGTTACATGGTTCCAAACTCACGTACGCAGTTCCATTCTCAGCCAAATCCCCTGCATCTCTGAGAGCAAAAACCTGGACTTTTCCTAGTCAGTTAGTTTATAACAATCTTTCCATCAACATCAATCACTGCAAAATAGAAAGAAAGCTAAATTGAGCATTTTGGAATTTAAACAAAACAACATAGTATGTGATAAAAATTGAGTCTTTCAGCATCAAGCAAAGACGTACTATATCCCTAGCCTTTGGGAAAAGAAGCATCAAGCAAAGTATAAAGTATTCAACTAACATATCATCCGAATTACTGAAATTACTCCTCAAATTTTCATTGCATATTGCAATCAGGGCAACCATTCTGTTTCTTACATTAGTCAGACTTCAAGACTAAGGTAACCTCTCAACTCCGAACGTTTATTAGACCTCTTCTACCAAGAATATCTCCAACATTGCTACTAAAAGCGATACACAACCAAACAGACACCAAAAAAGCTCAATTGCTCATAGATATACAATATCGACAATGACTCAGATCAAACATTTGATCTAAGATCCTGCAAAAATCACCATAATAAGCTAAGCCAACAACCATGCACCACTCTCCAGTCTCCAAGAGCTATAGTTCCATCATTTCATAAACTCAATAGTGCAAATGCGAACAAACCCAAACAATTCCACATCAGCAAAGTAACATAAAAGTGAACACTTGTTCACAAACAATGCTGAAAACAGAAAACCAAACAAACAAATAATATTGTTAACATTGTCTCAGATTATACATTTCATCTAAAATCACCAAAATAGTAAGCTAAGTCAACAACTAAGCACCACTCTCCAAGAGCTTTAGTTCCAACAGTTCATCAACTCAATCCCACATCAACAGACTAACATAGTAAAAGCCAAGAAACCTTCACAGATCACAAAGAATGCTGAAAACAGAAACCAAACAAACAAAAGAGATAAAAATGCAGCTCACCTCAGCATGAGGCTGACCAGCTTTGGGATGAAACCCCTGTCCAACAATTTCACCATCTTTTACAATCACACAACCCACCATTGGATTAGGACTCGTGCACCCAATAGCCTGCCTTGCAAGCTCCACACATCTTCTCATGTAAAACCCATCGTCATGCTCTTCTTCTTGATTCTGTTCTTGTTCTACATGTTGTGCACTACATCCAATCAAACTCATACGGTTGCTTTTACATGAGCTGAATACTGATACAGATACCCTTTTGGCTGAATTGAAAAACCCGGATTGTGGTTTTGGAGGAAAATGCAGAATCTTGAGCTGAATTGAAGGCAGGGTGTGGAGATTGTGGTTTGAGAAAGGGGGAGATTGAAGGTACATAGCTAGAAGAATCGTAGAATGTTTTTTCCTTTTTTTTTAGGTAGATTAAGAAAAATGTGAGTTTATAAATAATTTGTTCGATTTTTCGAATTAAGAAAATTGGTTTGATTTTTCAGAGGATTAAAAACAATTTGAGTTTATAAAATAAATTGGTTTGGTTAGATTTTTTGGATCAAGAAAAATATGATACTATGAGGAAATCGGTTTGATTTTTCGGAGGAATAAGAAAAATGTGAGTTTGTAATAAAATTAGTTTAATTTTTCGCAGATTAAACTATGTGAATGTATAAAATAATCGGAAAAGTGTGCGTTCAAACAATAACAAGATGAAAAATATGAGTTTAAGCTATAGGTTTAATAAAAATGTAATTTTAAAGAATAATATTTAAAGCTATAGATTTAATAAAAATGTAATTTTAAAGAATAATATTTATTTTTTCGATTAAGAAAAGAGTAAGTTCGGATTAAGAAAATCATAAGATTGAAAAATAACAAAAATATGTCTGAGCCCGGGTTCAGAAAATCATAAGATTGAAAAATAACAAAAATATGTCTGAGCCCGGGTTCGAACCGGGGACCTCTAGTGTGTGAGACTAGCGTGATAACCGACTACACCACCCAGACAATTGTAGTAAGTTGTGTAATTATGCAATACTTATCTACTAACACAAGTTAGTAAGTGTTCATTTCGTCTTCAAATAATTTCAATTTCAGTCTGTTCAGGTTTGCGTAGTCGAAATTCATACTTTAAATTAAAATCAGTTTAGAGATTTGCAAACAAATTGAACAGATTCTTGTAGAATTCGCTATCTTCAAAATATTCATTTATACAATCAACCAACCAACCGTAACTCTAGTTTAATTGACATTCTTTACTTTATTTTAGTCATCATTCAGATAAATAAACAATTGAAATCATCAACATGTAGAAGTATTTGATATACAGTATTAGAAAACACAATAAATGTTTCATAGTACAACAGGTGTCAGGAATTGACTTAACCCCGTTGAGTAAATGTTATAGAGTACAAAGATGACCACAACAATGAGATGGATCATGGATCATATTCCTTTCTTCTACTAATCCACTTGAAAGTCTGGAAAAATATACATATATGCATATTGCATAATTACTATGAACTGCATTACCTATGCTCCAAAACCAGGAAAAGAAAAGACGAATGGCGATCCCGTTGCGCGGAGATAATCCTACAGGCTTTTACAGGTGCTGAACCTCATTGTGACAGGAACAGGCAGATACATTGTTACTGATTGACTGGTTTACAAGGTATCCAGACACAGCAGCCTGAGGCCTTTTGTATCAAGTTCTCTTGGATAATCTCCAAACGCACGATGATTTCTTCAAAAGAAGGCCTTAGCTCCGGGTTCCTGTGCCAGCAATCTTGAAGTAGCCTGCCAAGTTCCATCAAGGTTTGCATCATATCAACTTGGGTTCAACCCATAAACATGTAGTCATGTAGATGCAGATCATGCAGTCTACTTTGTAGTGGGTTTCAGAATCGACTATATGCATGTACCCCCACTCAAAAATTTACATGTAACCTACACGTGGATGATGGTCGATTGACATAGAGTGCTAAAAGAACTCACTTTCTGATTGGTTGAGGGTACACCATAGTAGGGAGATGTGGACGAATGTGTTCATACGCTCGTTTATCAGCCAATTGTTGTGGATCTTCGCCCCTATTTGATGGTCCTCCTTGGAACATCTGTACACGATTATTCAACAATTGAAGCAGAATTTAGCAATGTATTAGTAGTGCACAACATGATTACTTATAAGCATGGAAACACGAGGATTGGTGTGGAGTCTTTTTACCTCATGAACAACCAAAGCAAATGAAAATACATCTACACTTTTCCCATAAGATTCCCGGCGATAGACTTCAGGAGCCATGTAGCGGACTGCCAAATTTTACAAAGAGCATTTCTCAATAACTTTCTATAACTATATAAAACTGAACACTCCATGAGAACTGAGAAACTTTACATGATCCAGTTCCACCAGTCATTTTATAACCGACATCTCTTCCCTGTGTGATTTTGCTGAGACCAAAATCTGTCACTTTTAGACGCCCTGCTTCAGTCTGCAAGACATTGCTGCAACAAACATTCCATGATGTAACAGGTCAACTAATGACATTATCAAGACAGAACTTGTAGTAATGCACAAGAGTGATATTGAAACCTTGGTGTCAAATCTCGGTGGATGATTGCATGAGGTCTGTGCTGATGTAGATAATTCATACCTCTGCCAGCACACGAGCACTGTATTTAGGAGATAATTGTGCACAAGCAGCATCAAGAAAATAGATGTATTCAAGCATCTCTCTTGTTTGAAAGATAAGATAGAATAACGAATACAGAGCTATAGTTGAAATTCCTTAGGAAACACATTTCAAACTGTAGATTGATGAAAAGCTTGGGAACAAGAACGAGGGCTTGGGAATACATATTTGTGGGACTACAAAGACCGGGCATGACTTTTACCATATTAGGTGGAACATATATTGTATTTCATCCAACAATAAAGTCCTGCCTTTTCCATAAAAGACAGACCCATTTTGGTACTTTAAATAGAACACTGGAAATTGAAGCCTGAAGTATTATGTATCGGTATCCATGATGGTCCTGGTCATAGCGCGAATATATTTTAGCGATTACCAAAAAAGACACTGATGTGTTGGAGTATTAAGAAGAGAACCCATTATAAATTTATAGTCTTCTTCTGTGAACCTCTATAGTTTGTACAACAGAAGAACAAAAACCAGCTTTTAACAGATACAGCTTAACTCTTATTTGAAACATCTGTACTAATATGCAACCTTGACTAAATGCGAGAAAGAGTTTATATGCTACCTTGCTATGTCCAAACTATATCCAACAGCAGTCAATGGGTCAAGTCTTCCTTTCTTTCTCAAAATGTCGTATAAACTTCCCTAGCATTTCCATTCATGGAAGCATTAATAATGCGTCATCAGAGATGAAAAAACAAGTGATAAGGCAAAACTTACATTTCTTAAAAGCTCTGTAAGGAAAATCAAACGGTTCGGATGCTTCAGCACGCCAAGAAACTGCACTATGTTTGGGTGACGCAATTTGGCCCACAAGGCCAATTCTTTTAGAAAGTTATCCCTGTAATATATAGCATAGGATTAAGGAATACCTATTGCAGATTAAAGTCAGCACACGTTAACACTGTTTCCGTGGCTTAAAAACCATCTCTGATTTTTAATTGGTATACTAACAGAACTTATCTTCCAAAAAACATCAAAATGATATTGTAGTAATAGATATTTTACAAACAAATCAGCAAATTCAAATATGTATTGTGGAAATAGGTGCTTGAGGACAACAATGAAAGGAATATTTGATGGTGCTAGACATATTAAAATAAGACTACATTTCGAAGCTTTTGTATGTTACAGTTGTGTATCTCAAATGCAGATGTCATGAACGAGGGCCATGTGATGGAAACTAGAAGTGCAAAGAATAATTGTTTACAAGCGAGCATGTCAAGTACAATACACAGCTGGAAAGGAAAGGAGAAGCATACTTCACTGCCTTATTTGATGCAATAGATGAACGAATTGTCTTTGCGGCAACTTCTGTTCCACGCCACTTAACCAAGTAAACTTCACCATAGGCACCCTGCCATTAGTCAGAATATCCATAGCACTTAAAACTGATTCAAGCTTGCTGGCTATCAAATGGTACATATGCTAATGAAATTGTAATTTGCTAGTTGTACTTGAAGCAAGATAAGAGAAATTGGAAAACAAAAACATCAAGTGTCTTTATAGGAGATTTGCCTTAGTTAGCAGGTAAGAGAATTTACTTCTCCAATCAGAGTTGCTTCATTCATGTCGACTTCCATCCAATCTATTTCACAACATGCACTTTGAGAGTCAACACCCATCTGGACCAAGCAACACGTCATATTTACCATACTTATGCCGCAGAAGAATACATAACAACATAACTAGAATTAATCATGCAGCAATGTCAAAGGCCACCACATAAGTTCGATCTATTCCAAATTTTCTCTTTTTGAGTTTTTGTCACTTGCAGCACTTATGCACTGGGGAAAATATCTATCAGATCTAAATGCACTCAGCTGGCCACATATCAACTACTTTTAGGTGAAAAAAACTTGTGGAGCTGGACAGATAAAGAAGAGTTCTGGAAATTCAGTGTCTAAAAAGCATGTGAACAGGAGAACGATTCTATTATCTAAAACAGAGACTACTTTCACAAACAATATAAGTTATCGTACGGGGTCAACGCCACCATGTGCCTCAAGTATCTTGCAAATATCTTGATGGCCAAAGCTACGAGCATCAGACAGTGCCTGCAAAGTATTACAAAATGTGAGATAGTTGAAGAAACCTTCATATCCTGAAAAGATTTGGTAGTGAGCCACTTATAAGGCATCCACTCACAGTGCGACCCCAGCGATCCATGAAGTTCACATCCGCTCCTCTCTCAAGAAGCAGAACTACTATCTCAGTGCACCCTTCACATGACGCCAAATGGAGAGCAGTCCTCTTATCATAATCCGCCAGATTAGTGGTCACACCATTCTCGAGCTCCTCCAGAACACCGCCTTTATCACCTTTACTCGAACAATATAGAAGGCGATACGGACCTTCCCAGGAATTACCTTGACTTCTCAACTGTGGATGAAATAATTGAATAGAACACCATTATCTACCTGGATTCATACATACACAGCATAGATCATAGGTCTAAGCTATATTTTTCTACTCCAGTATATGATGAACGAATATCTTGAATCCAAACAAAATTGACAAACCGGTGATACTCTGTATCTCAAAACTAAATTATACACTAAATGAAATAGCACCACCTAATTTCATAATACAACAACCACTAAAGTTGTGGCGTTACGTGAAGCAGTAATGCATTTGCAATCACATTGAATAAACTGAAGTCAAATGACTACAAAAAAGTGGACAGTTTTGCATCGACACATTGCGAGTTATTGACAAGTAACAACATGAAAATGCTACAAAACAAACAACCATTTCCAATTTCCAAATTCCAGTCACGCAAAATTTCAGCTACCCGCACAAGTTCAAGTAAGATAAACAATTTCTAGCCATAAAAATGCTAACTGGATACATAAACAACATCATGTGAAACAATTTCCATCAATCATCACGAGATAAAGATTTTAACTTCATAAATTCCAAACTCTAGTGACACAACCATTTCAGCTACCAGCACAAAAATTTAAATCGAGATTACCGTACGAGGCGATTGATCCCCACGATGTTCCATGAACAACTCAACTCTAAGAGGCAATTCAACAAACAGATAGTGAGTTGAACGAAAGAAAAAAGTTAGCGATCAAACCAACGCTATAAATAGAGATTTGTGTAGGATAATTCGGTCAGATTCGCTCTAAGCATACGCAGCGGAATTTCAAAAATTTTGATCCTACTGATAACGATTATTCAACGTGTTCAATAATGCATAAATAAAAGGAAGCTTACTAAGCAATAGCAATCCATATAAACTTCCAAACTCCTAAGCTCCTGCTCATTATATTCCAATCCATGACCAGCAACCGCAAGTCTCCATCGCGTTCATATATACCTCGAACCTCGGTATCCACAGGAGTTCGTCTACCAAG
>JAYMSL010005215.1:0-10323 GCA_036897195.1 Plantago coronopus
TGTCCAATGTTACTAATATTACTAATATGATAACATTTAGTAACATTAGACATTGTATTGATAACATCGCATATTATGATGATATCATGTGGTCTTTTTGAAAAGTCCACAAATAAGTGGTCTCTCCCAAGTTTTTCTCCTATCAAAATGGGAGACTTTGGCTCAAGTGTATGTACCAATTGTTACATGATGGAATGAAATGGTAGGACAATTATTTGTTCTTTTCTTTTGAACAGAAGATGCCTTATATAAACACGGGCCAAAAGATCGTTCAGTTTACATCAAAAGTAGGGGCGTACGTCAGACTACTTTAACTATTGCTTCTACTAGTACTAACACTAATAGATCTAGCAAACTGTCCCTATCTTTAAGAAGAAAAGGCTCAAGCCATCCCGGACTAATGTCCCAGACATGTAGCCGAAATATGTCTTGAAATCTTGTAAACTTTTCTTCCAAGATGGAGGGATTATTGCCTAAGTTCTGAAAATTGCTACCTTTGCTAGTACACCCGCTACGCCATTAACTTCCATGTAAACTAACACTACACGAGCTTCAACGAACGAGTTCCTGAGCCTAGATATGTCCTGCACCACCTGCTGTTCCCTCCACACCATTGTCATCCTCCTGGAAACATAAATGAAAGCATAACTGGAATCAATCTGTAGTTCAAAATGAGTGTAAGATAACTGCAGTGCAAGAATAAAGCCTTGTCTAATAACAAGTAACTCAGCAAGGTTATTATGGAGAACTCCAGAACATCCTGCTGCAGCACGTACAAAGGCACCATTCATTTTCCTAATATTTGTTAGTAGTGCATTTCAAACAACTAATCAATAAATCAACAATTACATTCAGATAAAAAAAATTGTTATTTTATCACCACAATAAAAACATGTTTAATATTTGAAACAAATTTGTAATTTTAAAACTTTATATTATAATATTTTCACCTTTAAAATATTTTTAGTTACAGAAGTTGATACTAAACTAATGCTTAATTTATTTAGAGGGTCTCCATCCTTGGAGCTTCTAAATTTCATTTTTTGGTTCAGAGTCTTCCATAAAGAGATGGCAAGAAAAAGGGAGAAGGATGATGTTTATTTGAGTAGGAGGATCGATGTACTAATTAAAGCTGCAATGGAATTCATCAATAGTGATTTGTTGGAGAAGTATGAAGAAAGGTTGAAGAAGATGTTAATTGTGAAAAAAAAAAAAGAAGAGGCAAAAATCGTTCTCCTAAAGTTTGATTGACTGAGCACTTTATCCCTTAACGTTTGCTTATGTTCACTTACCTCTTAAAGTTTGAAATTTTACGCATAATGTCCCTTAAATTTTGTGCATAATACACTTTAGAACTTTTTGTATTTTTTTTTGCTGGAAGCAGTCTTGAAAAATACAGTTTTTTCCTATACGCCGGAAAAAAAAGGGTTTAAAACAAGCATACACAAGCAGACAATATACCGGAAGTAAACAAAAAATTATATGTTACAATAAAGAGCTGAGTAGCAAAGAATTTGGTTTTTAGTTGCAATTATATTCGCACTCATTAACTGAGTCAGGAATACAAGTAAGGGGTAAGGGGTAGGAAATTGATATTTCAACAAGATGAGTGTGCATGAAATTATAAATATTTTAAATATAAAATATGTGGATTTCAAAATTATTCGGGAGGTAACTTCCTCCTTCCACCACTTATGTATTTGCCCATAATTCAAACTCGAGTGAAATTTCGGCTCCGTTTACTACTAGTTTATCAGCTCGATGAGCTTGTTTGACCATTGACTAACAATAAGCTCGTTACGTGAACGTCGAGCTTATGAAATCAGGTAGTGCACGAAATTTATAATTTGAGTAAGTATATCGCACAATATTTAAAACTTCAGGTGGGAAAGTATACCTACATAAATTTTGGAGTTAAGCACACAAACATTCAAACTTTAGAGGAGAAAGTACTATTTTACCGCCTTAAAATTCAGATTAAAATTGACAATTTAAAAATTAAAAGGAGATCTACAAATACTTAGAAAATTTTAAGTGGTATTTTGAAAAAGACCACATATCCAAATAAAAACGCGGGTCGGGTTGGGCCAAAATTAATTCGGGTCCAATTTAATGGGTAACTATAAAAACCTAGTTTCCAGCCTTTTCATTCATTCTATCACGTTCAAAGACGCCGTCACTCACGCTTTCTATCTGAAAACCATCTAAACCATGTCTTTACATTCATTCATCGATTTCCCACCTTATTTATCGTCAATCTGGTGATTGCAAGTTAGGAATTGATATTATTGATTCGATTCGCAACAGATCGAGTGATTTTTTGTTCGATTTGAGCAACGGATGGCGTTTTTGGAACTGAAGTTTGAGGAAATTAGTTGTACAATGTCGTCGACAGAGTTACACAGTTTGTTTTCAGGTAATTTTACTTCAACCAGTGATTTCAAACTACTTTTGTGTTGCGGTTTTGTTTGTATTAGGGTTTGTGTCAACTTTCACATGATCGGTCCAAAATTGTTGCTATTTTGTATGTTATTTTCGGAGTTTGTAAGAGATTCAGGTTAGAGCAATCTGTGTTTCTGTTTCCGATAGTTTTTTTTGTTGATTTTCGCATATTCGCGATTTGTATGTTGGGTGCAGTAATTGCTGATGTTTGGATATAAATGGATGATGTTACGTGTTAAATTACTGATGTTATAGGTTAACATATATTTTGTATTTTGTCGGTTTTGAGTTCGAATTGTTAATAGTTTACTTGCCGATGTTTGTGTTGTAATTGTCGATGTTTGAATATTAATAGTTGATGTTGTTTGTCAAATTGATGCTGTTTGTCAAATTGGTGATTTTTATCTTGAAACGAATTTATTGTTGCTTTTGCTTCGAATTGTTTAGTTTTAGGACTGAATTAGTGATGTTATCTGAATTTTTTTTATTATTTTCAATTGTTTTGGTGAGTTTTTTTTTATAGTTACGCAGTTGTTTTTTTTTTGTTTGGTTGGGTTATAATTGATGTTAATGTGGTTATTGATGGCGTTACCCTAATATTAAGTTATGCTAGGATGTTTATTAGTGATGTTACCATTAGCCCTGCTTTTTTGTTTTGGTTATAAGTTATGATAGTGTGGTTATTGACGATGTTACCCTGATATTAAGTTATGCTAGTATGTTTATTAGTGATGTTACCTGCATTACTTGTATTGGTTATAAGTGATGTTAGTGTGGTTTTGAATTTTTTGTTTAGTTTTGTGATGTTTTGGTGGTTTATTGGTGATGTGGAGTGCAAAATTGGCGATGTTGTGCATTTGTATGAAGATTTTTTTTTATTTTTAGTGCAGAGTTGTTTTGATGTCTGTGCAGTTGTATGGTGACTTTTTTTATTGGTGATGTTGAATGCAAAATTGTTGATGTCATGTGATTTATATCATTATTTGTGATGTTATTTGTTTCAGTTGATGCTGTGTAACTGATTATGTGTTTTTGTTTGTTGTGTTGATATTATGTGAGCAAGCCAGAAAGAATAAATTGAATAAGGTGTTGGTGAAAAAGGTTGTGAAACCAAAGGAGGAGAAGAAAGTGACTACGGAGAAGGCGGGTAAGGAGAAGACCAAGTGTAAGGGCCGTGTTATTGACAATATGGATGAGGTGCCGATTGAGCAGGGGCAGGTGTCGCATAAGGATATTTTGGTGGTGTTAGTATTTTTATAAGTGATGTGATATTTTTTTAATTAAGGATGTTATCTGGTTTTTAAGTAGGTTTAGTGATGTATATGGTATTGGGTTGGTTTTGTAATAATAAAATGGTTATTAATTTGTTGGTAATGTTGTATACATTATTTTTGTTATAAGTGATGTTAGGTTAATAATTGTTGATGTTATGTTGTTGTTTTGAAATTAGTTTGAGTGATTTTTATAGTGATGTTTTTGTAGAATGATTTTTGGTAATGTTAGTACTATTATAAGTGATGTTATGTTGATGTTGGAATTACCCAATATTACCTAGTCGGTCTTTTTGAAAAGAATACAAATAGGTGTCTCTCCCAATTTTTTATCATATATTTATATTAAATGTCACAAGGTTAATATTGGAGGATACAACCGTAAATGTCCATTAATTTTAGTACAAGCCCACATTCGGATATTCTCTCAATTAGGAAACAAAGGTACAAAACCTTCAAACCCTCCTTCTGTCCTGTGCTCCTCTGCTCTTGCCGTATCGTTGCCGAGTATCTCACTAACTCAAGGTGCGGTTTTTTCTTCATTGTTCTTGATTGATTGTTTTTGTTGAATTGCTTTTTAATTCGAACTTGTCTTCAGGATCAGCTTGTTTAATCTGTTTAATTGTAGCCTTCTAGTGTTTTACGAGAATCATTAGTCGATTCGATTACTAGTGTGGTATGAGGTGCCATCTGGATTCTGTTTATAATCTTGCCTGTTCTAGTTATTCTTTTTGCGTTGATTTGAGAAGCGTGAGTGGTGTTGACATAATTATTTGGTTTGGTTTTGCAGGTACTAATATGGCTGACGAACCTAAGGTAGAGGACAACTTGTCCGAGGTAATCTCAGAAGATGCTTCTCAGCAGAAGCAAGAATCGCGGGAAGAGATGCTTTCTAGACACAGGTAATGTGCATGTTTTGTAACAGTCTCTTCACTTGTTTCACCTTTCGCTCTATTTATTTATAATTTTTCTACTTCCATGGTTCCATAGCAGTGGCTTATAGTAGCCTTTGCAAACTAACTGAGGAGATTTTATTTTGCGAAAAGTAGCCCTTATATCCTTATCAATGATTAGCACCGATAACGAATTTAGAGTGAAGTGAGGTAATGAGTAGGATAAGATTATAAGAATGGTGATATGACGGCAAGGGATTCAGAACATCATCTGTTTGCAAATAAGAAAAAGTCGAATCTTGATTTTTTAAAAATGGAGGGAGTTTTAACTTTTTTATACTTGATCATTGCTATTTGGATATATGAAAAAGAATGTGACTTTGTGATATTCTCAAGAGTCAATTTGCATCTATCTGGATTTGATTGGAAAGTTTTATTCGTCGCTTGATTCCCCTGTATAATTCAGATCAGATCATGTCTGATGCAATGCCTTTCTCTGGAATATATGGGAAGATGTTAAACTAATCGCCTCTGGATTCTCTATGCTCTCCGTTTTATGTTAGAATTTCTTTTGTTAGTCATTGTGATGCATTGATAATTCTGCTGTCTATGAGGTCAATAATGGAGGATCTTTGTTACATTGAATTGCTAGAATTAGTTTCTGGGGAAGTATGTAAATGATTAAAGGAACTGATTGGAATAAGTTTTACTTTTTTTGTTTCGTCATGGATCTTTTGACACACATGGTCACAAACTTGATTGTCAAAGTTTCCTCAGCTTTTCCATAATGGATGGGCTAGTCAACACCAATTAACAGCAACACGTTTTAGGAGATGTTAAGAGTAGAAATTAACTTCACAATGAAGTGTTGCTGCTCGTATAAACTGGAATGGGGTGAAAACAGCACAATTATTTTTGGATGCTAGTGGTTTTCTTGAGAAAAAATATATAGCTATTGTTCTGAGCGAAACAGTTAAACGCTGCAGTTTGCATCAAGATCCACTTATATTGATGATAAACTCAGATCAACTTACATATCGTTGACAGAAAACATTGTTAGAACATTCACCTGCCACCAGGCTCATGTGTTTTGTACTAGGATTGTTAGCACCTATGAACGAATATGCAGTAGGTGAGATTTGAGGTTTTCTACAAGTTTCCTTGTGACTAAAAACAACTACCCCAGCTGCAGCTTTTCTTTTTCCCTCAAACTACTCTGCCAAAATGTTTCATTATCTCATGGCTGGTAATTTCTGAGTCACAGGAAGGAGACTGTTGACCTTCAGCACAAGGAAGTTGCCCTGAAAAAGGCGGCTGCTAAAGGTAGCAAGGCTGAACAAAAAGCCAAGAAGAAACAAGTTGACGAAGAGATATCCAAATTATCAACCGAACTTAAAGAAAGACAAGCGGAGGAATTGGTATCATTAGGCTACAAGAAAGAACAAGGAAACCTCAATAACATTGTAAATGCTATTGCTGGGATTTCAGTTACCAGTCAAACTGAGCGTTCGAAACGTGGAAAAGGTGCCAGAAACCGTGAGAAAAGAGCTCAACAGGAAGCAGCGAGGGAACAAAGAATACAAGAAGAGCAGAGTCAGATTGTTAGCGACGGAATGATTGAAAGTGAGAAACTAGAAAAGAAACTTGGGCCCCTTGGTTTCACTATTAATGAAATCAAGCCCGATGGGCATTGTCTGTACCGAGCGGTTGAGGATCAGTTGGCTCTCCATTCTGGCGGATCTTCCCCCTATACATTCCAAGAGCTAAGAAGAATGGTGGCTGATTATATGCGAAAAAATATATCCGAGTTCTTACCTTTTTTTCTATCTGAGAACATAGAAAATGGAGAATCAGATGATGTAACTGAAAGGTTTGAGAGTTATTGTAAAGAAGTGGAGTCAACGGCAGCATGGGGAGGACAATTAGAGCTTGGTGCCCTGACCCATTGTCTGAAGAAGCATATCAGGATTCTTTCGGGATCTTTTCCTGATGTAGAGATGGGAAAGGAGTACAAATCAGGCCATGCAACTGGCTTGTCCAACTCAAGTATCATGTTATCTTACCACAAGCATGCTTTTGGGCTCGGTGAGCATTACAACTCAATCGTCCCTACTCTAGTCCCATAATCTCTGGGTGGGAACCAATTTTGAAGTATGATAAGCTCATCATGGTTACAATTTACAATAACATTATATGGTTAAATTGTTACATGTCATTGCTTATTTGATGTTGCGACCTGTAATCTAATTTATGAATTTATTTTTAGATAGGCGTGTGATTGTTCTGGCAAATTGTGAACTTTTCTGAATACTTGGTTGGTTTGTTACTTGTTAATGAATCTTAAGTTTTTATATGCCGGGAAAAAAGTGATGGTTTTGTTGTTGTACTCAGCTTTGTACTAGTACTTCAATTTTTTGTTGGGAAAGTCAACTGTGCTGATTTAGCTTGAAATTATAAACTCCAGAAAAGTCCTTGGTTCTTTTTAGTCATGTCCCAACTCGCAACGAATTTTTTGTTGGGAAAGTTAACCATGCTGATTTAGCTTGAAATCATGAACTCCAGAAAAGTCCTCCCTGGTTCTTTTTAGTCATGTAGGGCGAGCGGTAATATGATTAGATCTAGCCATCACAAAGCCAAAAATACTTGGAAATATACATGTCTGAAGTCAGAGCACTGAGTTTTCAAACCCCTGTGGGACTGAGTGGACTTTGAAGGGCTACGGTGCAGTCGTGCAGAGAAGTAGTGGACTCTGTTGATACGCTGCAATGGTGCATTTCTGAAGCCTGTTGCATATATAAAGAGCAAAGAACAGGTTATTATATTGTCCACTGTAACAAAGATGAGATTTTGTGGTTTGATGCGGAAAGATGCAAGAGTTGAAGAGTTTTACAGTATGCAATTGTAAAAACACTGGCAAGTATTCACTCGCTGCTTAATCGTCTTAGTGGAACGCGTACTGATGATGGTCTGGATGAAACTAGGTTGCGTGACAGGTGGTTGATTCCCAAGTTTGAAATCTCTCCAAAAAAGAATGTCAAATTTACTATAATGACTTGATATTGGTTTCTTACTTTCTTATATGTTCATTAATTTGTAAGTTTATGTGCCCTGGTAATTTTGCTCACGATGTTTATCATAATTCGTAATCTTTTAGGTATGTGGAGTCCATCTACCTCACAATCTTCGGTACTGCATGCAGTGCAGAAGCCAGAAAGGACCCCTCATTCGCTCATCGCATCCTTGATCACACAGTGCTGGAGACTGAACTCAAAACCATAACTGGCTGTCGTCATTATATACTTCCTGCTAAATGTCATCAAACAGATCATGCTTATTCCGGAAACTCTAGCTCTAACAATCAACAGTTTGATGCTTCTCTGCAGCCTATTTTAGCGAAGCAAATCACCCACCTCCAATTTCCTCATACATAGAAACTGATGATCCTGTCATGACCAAGAAGCTCCATGGTGCAGAGTCTTCACTAGTTGTGCCAGGCCTGACTGTAAACACCCGGCTGCCAACATGATATATGGGTAGCACACATGGATGTAATGAGAGGCATGTTCACAAAATCGAGGTCTTGACTCTTGAGTACTAGTTTGTGGCAGGGGATGACACAACAACAGCCAGGATGTGGCTTAAACGGAAGAACATGACAGGGCAGTGTTTACGGCTGAGACGGGACAAGTCCTAGTGTGAATTGTTAGTTTGTTACCCAACAGGTGCAAAATGGCCTAAAACTGGACACCGGGGTGAGGTTTTCTTGTTTAATTTAGACTTGGAAGTTGGCAGCACAATTGTTTCAGCAGAAGCAGAGAAACCAGTTGCTGAAACTGCTGTTCAAATCCAAGCCAAACCATGGTAGAGTTGAATAATATTAGCATAAAGTACAATTAGTATATTGAACTAATTAAATGGCTTCATGCCCAGTACTATAATGTATTGGATTGGTTAATCATGCTAGATACTGCAGAAGGAAAATTCGGACTACCCTTTCTGTACCACCTGTTCACGAAATATGTTAAACCCTTAATCAACATAATATTTCATCATCTTCCATGTTCTTCACGTCCAAAAAGCCTAATGTTCTATTTGATTCAGCTGAAAACTTATTAACTGAAATAAGTCAAAATGAAAAATACAAAATCATTCCTACGGCTGGGCCCTAACAATAGACACACAAGAGGAAGGAAGACCCAAGAAGTAGAAGAAATTATAAAAATGTGAGAAATGAGTTAAACATATTAGAGGGTGCGAATAAAATCGAGAACGTACGGTACTATTAGATATGGTATGGTATCTTATAAATTGTGATATGATTGACACACCACAAGATATATGAATGGACATGGTAGCTACTAGGTTGCTACCTATTTTAATTTGTGGAGAATCATATTCTTTAAACTTTATACAATTTGTCTAGACTCGAACTTGCACGTACATAGTTGCCATTTAAAGGTCCATACCCATCTCCTACCTTCCAACATCAACCATGTATGTATGTATATATTCCCAAAACAAAATCGCCTTTTACATGCATGCATGTATGTTAGTATGTTAGATTAGATATCACCGATCGGGTATGAATATTTCATGCAATAACGCGGTAGGTTCTCAACCCGAGTCGGCTTAATGATAGAGGAACCTTTTTTTTTAATCCACAAACAATACAAGAATTTAACAACAATATACAACAAGTTGCACTATGGACATGACTTTGTCATCTAGCATAACATTTTCACCATTTGTCGTCTTATATATCACTTTTCCATGTACCATTTCCTTCTTCTCCATCTCATCTAGTACTATAATATTCACCTTTTCTAAATATTTTCATATCATATCTATGATATATCATATATCTAAGATCCGTTATATTTTTACTTTCTAATATTTTGGCATGCCTTTTATCTTCATCATAGGGTCCGGTCCGGAAGACACTTGCATATAAAATATGCAATTATGGTTGTAGTTACTATTACTAAGTTCTATTGAAAAATAATCGAAATCGTTCTATTGGAATTAGTTTTGACTAGAAGTATATAATATTTTTTTTATTATAACTGATGTGCCAAACTAGATCTTTTCAAACTACGATATAGTCCATCCCTGATTAAGGAACAACCCAACATACAAACTAGGCAAAAAGTTCGATGCCCTTGTCGACCTAGACAAACAATCACATGTAACCGGCCTAGGGGTTTTAGGGATGGATTTTGAGATGCTAGGGCAGATCTAACCCATGATCTTTCACCATCTTTAAGTCAATCCTAGAAGAGACGCCACTTAGCTTTGAGCTAAGGTTTCTTTAACCTGCAGGGAGAATGTCTGACCTGGTAGTTGTGAACAAAACTCAGACCAACGAAGCCTTCGACCAATGGATCCTACAAATGAGATGGCCTAAACAGGCGGTACCACTCGTCTAGCTCACTAGGCACTTGGCCTAGTCCATGGACTCTAGCCAACTCTAGCCAACAAGCAAGAATCAATCTGGAGTAGTGTATACACGTATTATCATTTAGGTGCGGGTTGCGACCAGGTCTATCTATGTTTAGGTCTGGGTTTCGGTGTAGGTGATTTGGTGATATGGCAGCGGATACGTAAAGGGATAGAAAGCAACCTAACACGTAGAATTGCTGAAGAAATGGAAGAACACAAGAGTAATCCAACTCTTAATAAGAAGAACCAAACTATCAGGGATACAACCCAAAGACATA
>JAYMSL010005216.1:0-10322 GCA_036897195.1 Plantago coronopus
GACGAATAATATCAGCTTGATGCCACCTAACATAATTCAAAGCTTAAGTTTAGCTTTTTAGGGGTCATCAGCCTAAGCTACGTATCCACACCAAAACCACATCTAATTAAAGAATCATAAAGAACATTTTCCCCATGACACAAGAACACTTCCCCCATCCTTAGACAGAAGAACATTCTCCTGATGTCTCAAAGGAGGCTGCTCAACAATTATATTTATCGGTATGTAATGATATTCTACTTAAGTATTTCAGATTATGTTTGATTATTTGTGATGGAAATTTGAAATTTGGAATTTTGAATTTGGAGTTTATGATTGATTCACTTGAATGATTCACTTAATGAACTTGACAATGCTAGAAATGCAGTGTGGGCAATAACAAGCATGTGTTTGCATCTTGATTGTTTTTTTTTTAAATTTTGCTGACAGCATCGGTCCAAACCGATCCGGTCCTCAATCCAGGAAATTTCCAGATTTCGGTCGAATCCGGTCATGGACCGATGCTTAGCCCTACAACCAATCCTTAGTATTCAACCGCCCATGTAATACCATACATAAAGTGAAGTTTGCTTGCGGTCAAACTTTATTGGAGAAAAGTAACTTCCTCCAAAGCAAATTCAATTTTTCACCTTTCGACTGAAGATACATCTCGCCTGTGGGGAATTTAATCGCCCCTTGGTTATCCCTCCAAACTGGCAATGTTCATCAATTGTATCCCATTAGCTACGTATTTGCATCATCAACCAAGAGATTGACTTTGGAAGCCTAAACTCATCAACCGTGTGGCCCTGCAGGCTGCAGGTAATTAATAAGCACACATCCATCGTACCCATAACGTATATGCCTTTTTACGAGAATCAAAATAACAACTTTTCTGACGAATGCTTAATTTGCGCAATTTGTTTTTTCAATGAGAGGTTCGCACACATTAACAGTAAGCTTTCAAGAGGAAAGAGGCACCCCGAAATATTTGAACGACAAATTACCTACCTAAAAATGTGTATCAACGCAAATAACATATTGGTCATCCGCACCAACTCTGCCAAAGAAGATTTTGTACTTATTCTAATTAGCATAAAGTCCCGCGGACGTTGAGAAACTATGAAATTGTTGCATCAACAATTGAACAGATCGTAAATCTCCCCGATAAATTAGAAGGAGATTCTCAGCAAAACATAGATCAACTAAATCCACACGCTCACACTTAGGATGGAAAATTAAAATATGGGTGTCTGCTTTAACGACGGTAGCTTCCAGTGTAAGTGCTCCATAATGGTCACAAACAATGATTGCGAGATAGGATCATCTTGTGCATCGATTTTCCTTCAGTATTCGATTGAATTGTCCATTTGTGACATATGTATATTCGACCGAACAGAGATATACCATCACAATTCACAATGACAAATTGGAGTCCTGAAGTTCAATTCTAGAAGATCAACTAGTATCCCAATTCATCGTATCATAAGTTTTTTTTTTCAATCTCTATTTATATATGGGACCCAATTTATATTATTCCTCGAAATAATTAGTCAAGATTGACTACCATTTATGAAGAAAGTAAATTAATGGGGGTGCAAATGTGAAATTTAACCAAAACCTCCTAAACCAGTCCAAAGCTTCTTGACTGTGGAGAGCTTCTGCTGCTCGAGCAAGAATTGAATGGAGAGAGACGGAGGAGCCGACTGGTACCCCGATCAGTATCCCAGGGCCCCACCGTTTGCCCCCGACCACCAGCATCCCTTCCCCGAAGAACACAACGATTTCGCCGGAAACGGAAATTTGGATCAACCCCCACCTCAAAATAGACAATTCAATCAACCTTGTAATTAGTTCCCAAAACCCTTTCAATTTCAGCTCCTAATTCTTGGTACAGCCAGTCATTTACTGATTTTGTGTATGTTTCTGTCTGCAGATTTCCCTGAATATGGCTATGTGAAGCTATACATTGTAGGCATTCCGAGAACTGCTACTCAACAAGATGTACGCGACTTGCACTTTTTAGAATGGCCCTAATTCATTCAGTTTTTTTGCGATTTTTGTGTATCTTGCTGCTACAAAGATGCTTATTTTTTGGCAACTTATTGTTTTAGTAGCTCTTGATGTAGAATTTATAAAAATTGGTTATTGATTTCAGCTTGGACAGTATTTTGGAGTGTATGGGAATATAATTGAGGTTGTTCTGCTCAAGGATAAGCGGACCGGCGGTCAGCAGGGTATGTCGACCTGCATTTTCTTTCGAAAGTCTGTTTATGTTATGTGGTTATACAATTGGATAATGTGGTCATTGGATGTGTCTAGTTTTATAATTCAATAATGCATATTTGGTCCATTTTTATATTAAGAATCGTGCTAGAGCTGAATATACGGTTGTTGAAATTATCTTCTCTGCAAGTGTGTTTCGAGGGATGTCTATGATTCAATTCTTCTTCTAATATAACAAGAATACTCTGAAGTTCAAACTGTTTTAGTGGCCCTCGAAACTTCTCCTCTGCGATGTTATCGCAATCATACTGTATTCTATTAGGGACTAGAAAATCCACAAGATTCCTCTGAATTATGTGTGAAATAACATACAAACACTTGCAATATCCAACACTTTTAGATATGTGCAGCTAAATCTTCAAGATAAACTATTTCATGGTTCATGCTTGTGTAAGGAAATAAAATGTTCATGTTTTCATGTTATTTTAGAATGCTGCTTTGTGAAATTTGCAACGATCGAGCAGGCTGAGGGAGTTATTGGATCATTACATGGGCAACCATTTGCTGAGGTCAGTCACCACATATTGTTGAAATTTCTTTAGAGAAAATTTACTTTCATTTCAGTTGTGATTGATTTAACTGATACGTTTAAGCAGGGAATGAATCCTATGCAAGTTAAATATGCAGTTGGGGAACGTGAACGACTCGGTAATTATCTTCTCACACAAACTTTTAAAGTTTTGTGTCCCAATATTTTTTCCGATGACTTATGATATCTGGTATTTAAAATATAGTTTCTTTTGAATTATTGCGTAAAGCCCCTGTGCATCTTATGGAAATATCTGTAACGAGTACACTGTACACTCATATACATAAATATATGTGATCCTTTTCGTTTTCTTACAAGCTTCATACATAATTTAGAAAACTTGAATTAGCAAATGATTTTTTTTTTTTTAACTCAGAAAATTTTCAGTGTAATGAATGATGTGTACTCGTTTTTGCTTTTCTTACAAGCTTCACGCAGAATTTAAAAGTTATAATTCGTAAGTGAGACAAAAACTCGAAAATCTTTCGTGAGTATCACTTTATGTGAAGGATGAATAAATTATTATTTAGATTGCTTGGGCATAAAAATTACTACACTTTTTTAATAGAAACTAATTCCTGCGACCGCAGTGTGAAGCCTTTTAAAAAGTGGAGACATTGTAATAATGCTATTGTCCTATCCTATCTCTACATGCATGTATTGTCCTAGAATCTGTGAAGACCTCAACATTTCCATTAGTTCAAGATAAAATTGGGAATTTCATTTTAAATTTCACACTGAAATGTTGGAATGCGACTTTTATGTGCAGGTTGTATTCCTTTCTAACCCAAATGGTTGACTTTTAACTATTTCTTCTTGTGTCTTTCTGTCGCTTACGCAGTACATATATAATGGCTGTTCTTCCAACATATAACCTTCAAGTTTTGCATACCATATTGTGAAAAATTGTTGCTGATCTCATTTCTCATGTTGTTCTATGTGTACAGCCAGCTTTGGTGCACATTTCCACAAGTTGTATGTTGGCAGCCTGAGTAAACAAACTATGAAATGGGAACTTGAAGATGTAAGAACCTCGAATGTTCATCTTAATTATCACCTTATCAGTTTGCTCATGGTTTAGTCTTGCTTGCTATCTATTTGCTTTTAACCATCGGCAAGTTTCATGTCCAATGCCTTTGAATTTCTGACCAAGGCTACATTTTTATGAATTACATGCATAGCTTTAAATCTTGATTTCTGGAGTGTTTCGGATTTTGTAAATCAAATGTTATTTAATGCTGCGTGCATAAAAATGAAAAATTTTAAACCAAGAAAAATATCTCCAGTGTCTATGAAAAATTCAAAGTATCATGTCAATTTCCCAAAGATGGGTGTAAATTTCTTTAACCGCGTATTTGATGTAGGAACCACCAAAATATGCCCTTTTAATTGTAGAAAATGTGGTCCGTTTGCTACAATAGTAGTGTATAATTCCTCCGTTTTCTTTTAATTGTATTAACGTTGGAAACTATGAGTTGTCAGTCACGCAAGATCTAAGTGAAAGCTTCTACTGGCAGGTGTTTGCCCCCTTTGGTTTCGTTGAAGGAATATATTTGCCTCGAGATGACTTCGGGCAATGCCGCGGTGTGTACTTGCTGATTTATGCAGTTTCTTTTGTTAGTTTTCTTGTTGATTTGTTTGTTCGTCTTCCCAGAGGTCTTTTTTTGTAATCTATTTCCCAAAGTGAGGGCTAGAATTGGTAAAGTCTAATTCTTAGTTTTGAATGTTAGCCAGAGTCCCAGACTCGTCACTGATTACCTGAATCGGTTGCATATTTAGGTCTAGGACTCCACTAAGTAGTTAAAAAGTTCACTTTTTGGCTTAAAATGAAGTATCCAAGTGCTGGAGTGTCGATTGCCCGTGATTGATATGCAAGGGGAAATGAATAGTAGGTAAGGTAGGCTTTGATTAGTTGTGTTTATCCTGTGTCGTAGAAAACTTAACCACCGGGCTGAAGATTACCCTCGCTACGAACTAGGTTAGGTGTTATTTACAGCCATATATATTTGTTGATATGGCATGTATTCACAGTATCTATTTCGCAGTATGTGATGTTTTGAGTGAAGCTCATAGATTTTCCCTCATATTCTAATGGTTCGGTATATTTGTCGTTCTGAGTCCTAGTCTCTTACCACCTTTGCTCTTGCACTTCTTGGCTCTTGAGCACATGCGTATATTTTCTCGTGGATTATTTGGATGATCTTTTTCTGATGACGTGAATTTCTCTGGCTTTTCAAGGATGTGCATTCATCCAGTTTTCTTGCAGAGAGATGGCAATCGCTGCTATTCAGGGTTTGCATGGGATATACGTAATGAAAGTAAGCCCTGTGCTTACACTATCTTTTTCTTATTTAGTTTGAGTGATTGTTCATTGGCTTCTATGTTTAATATAGGGATGCGAGCAACCACTGATTGTTCGATTTGCTGATCCGAAGAAGCCAAGAATGGGGGATTCAAGGTATATAAACGAATATTTGCTGTTTCGTATTGGCTTGCTCTCGTATGAATTGCAGTTAGTTGTACATTAACTGTTGGGATGCCATGCATGTACCCTCAATAAGAGGGAAACTTCTGTGATCCTACTTAAATGCTTTAAGAGAGTTTCTGCAACATCTGTAGCCTGCATGCAGCTTTTATGTGCGCAGACATTAGATCCATTGTCTTTGTAAATTAGCGTTTGTTCATATCTCGCCTACATTAAGTTTTGTTTACTTGACCAACTCATTTTATCGGTTTTGATTATCTCTAGGCATGCACCACATCACGGTGATCCCTCTGGCTGGCATAACATGTACAACGAGATGCAGCAGATGAAGGTACTGTTTCCAGTCAATCTTCCATAAGCTTACCATTTAACTGAAAATTGTACCTTGAAAGTTGCCGGCCATATTCTTGTTAATGTACCTTCATATCGAAATAAGATATTTCAGGACAAGTTTAGTAAGGCAAAAGGGAGAATCTCATAGTAAGGCATGTCTGAGCGGAAACTAGGCAGTAGCCATTCCTAAAATCCTTCTGCGTTATATATATATAAAATCCCGAGTCCCTGATGTACTGAGTGCAGAAGCCGAGATTATTTTGGTGCTACTTTATAATAATAAATCATCCCATCTACACCTAAAGTATTTTGACGAGAGTTCATGTTTGAGATTTCCTTCAGCTAGAGGAACATAGAACATGTGACTTGGTAGACGTCTTCATGAATAAAAAGCGGTTTATAGAGTATAATTTCCAATTTCATGTGGTCACTAGTAATTTTTGGGCATTTTTGCAGTCTTCTTCACCTCCGGGATGGAGGGCACCAATAACATCAAGCTTCGGTGCTGTGGCACCTGCATCTGCAGCCCATCATTATAGTATTGCAGAGAACGAGTACCCTATTGAGTGTGAATGGAGCGAGCATGTATCACCTGATGGAGACTTATATTATTACAATTGTGTAACATGTGAAAGTAGAGTAAGTTTTAACTGTTTATCAGCATTACTCCTATTTTTGATATTCCTGACTAAACCTAGACCTGGTCTGTGTGTACGTACATACCTATATGGTTCGTGTGGGTAAAGTTCATTCGCATTACTTTGAAATTCGTTTTTCAAGCAATATGAAAGAATTTCGGAGACCAGGTATAGGTAAGAACTTCATCATGAACAGATTACTGATTTGGTGTCTGACAAAATGGTAGTGGGAGAAGCCTGAGGAATATGCACTTTACGAACAAGAACTTGATAACATGGAAGATCAACAAGAATCAGAAGCAAATTCTTCCCCAGAGGTATTAGAAGCCCCAGAGTGCTCTGAAGCCATGAAGCTATAGCACAAGACAGCAACCACAGTCACCTGGTTTGGTATGAGATACTTACCTTCTGACCTGGTTAGTTTATTAGTTGACATATTTATTTAGATGATCAGGAATGTACATTGCAATATTACAGTTGTCACAGTAAAGAATTGCGTTGGGAATTTTTTACTTTGCATGTGCCGCTTTATTTTTATGTACATTATCCTTGTGAGGCGACAGTACTTGCATGAACTTGAAAAATAAGGCTTCAATATCAATCTGCTTCACGAAAACACTCGGAAAGTGAACTTTACAGTCTGATGTCGTCTGCAGAAGTGTACCTAAGGAGGTTGGCCTTAACATTTTGCTGGATATATAAGAGATGAGTGAGACTTTATAAAGCCTGGAGGTTCTTCTGGTTTAGCATGGGATACTAAACAAGTTAATCAACCAACAGAATTTTCCTCAAACTCCCCTTTAGCACTGTGTTATACACACCCTAGTCATAACTGACAGTGAGATGTTAGTTCTGCGAACATGAATCTTTTGACTATAACTATGTGACTTGCATTAATTAGTATCTTTCTTCTTCTCTTTGAGGCCCCTAAAAGTCCGGAACTTGATGAAATAGTCTGAGAGAGTTAAGTGATACTGAAATGAGTGTTAATTGAGGAGTATTCTGGTCGTAACGAAATCCGTGGTCAGGGTGTTGAAGTAGAACCCTATGTCTAATCTCCCAAACAAACCGTTCAACTCTCGAGAACCATGAGACGAGAGGCCCCCTATGCGTGGACTAATCGCCAGTTCCTGATCGAGATCACAAGAAAGTGGTAGTACTCGATACTGGTTGAATAGTCCCCCATGGTCATGGATGAGGAGGTCCAAGTGAGACATATGTTGGTGCAGTGAAGGTATACATGTAGATGTGTAATGGGAGAGTGAGTTTCTTGATTTAGTATTAATTGTCAGAAAGGGGGAACTTGATGGGGTGGGAGGGACTTGCAAATCAGCATTAAATGGCATGGACATGGACTGGTCGTCATACAAGTTTTACTTACCATCATTATTCATTAAGTTGTTCTGTTCCATTATTATTACTCCAATCTTTTTCTTGGATTTCTTCTTCTACTGTTCAATGGAGTATAATATAGATCCATTGAATGAATCCGAACCCCATCATTTTCTATAGCATTTTGAAATATCACACGTAACAGAGGTACAATAATGGGAGACAAAGGTAGGTAGATTGATAAAAGTGAATTATTACTTCTTCCTCCACCATTCCCTAGTTCTTACTCATCAACACTCAAAACATGTTAAGTTTGTGTTTAAGTTTGTGTTCAGTTCAGATTTATTCTATTTAAATATGGATAGTTTAAATTTATATTTAAATTCAGTTCAGTACAGTTCAGAAGATTTCAGATGAATTGAAGATGAATTGAATAGGGTATTTAGTCCCATTTTTAGACTCCATGTTTTCACTAATCTATGTCATCCCATATCCCGTCCGATCAAGATTACTAGTAGGAGTAGTCACTCTTTTGAAAAAGTTGAAAACATCTTCTACACCATTCTATTACTAGCGGAACTAACCTCAATAAATTTGACTTAAAGTCACTAATCTGTCTTGTTTATTAATTAACACAATGTTTAATATCTCTTTTGTGAATGTCATCCATCCCATATTCAAGAGTTACTTACATCATTGTCAAACCAGCAAAATCATAATAATGTTAGGGGTGAGATGACTGATGACATATCAAAGGAAAGCCAGTAGGGGCCGGAACCACAAAATACTTCCATGCATGGATCTAGCTAGTTTATTAATTAATCAACAATTGATTGAGAATGATGCACCTAATTTCAAAGATTTGTTTTAATTAATCCATCATTAAGTGATGTGGATGAATGTAAGCCACTGGTCTATAACTTAAAAGATACAGATAGATACTTGTAACACAAATCCCGATTTATTGGTTGGACCTGAACCATCTTACCAACCGAATTGTGTTTCAATTCGTTGTCGGTCTTTACCTTAGATATTAATCTTAATCCATCATTAAGTGGTTGATCACATATGCAATCCTCTTGCATATTATACTTGTACAGTTGGAAACTTAACGTAATACAAATTTTGCATGTAAATGCTGTATAAAACATATATGTTTGTCAATAAGAGAAATTTCATATAGTTGCATATATATCAACGTTCTATCTTACTTCTTTAATTCGAATTCAGTATGTACCCCAAACTAAAGAAGATATTTAAGTATAATTCACCCCCACTAGATCAGATTCTCGTTTCTTTCACTTTGCTAATTCGAAGTCGGTATGTTAGTACAAACTAGAAAAGCGATTCACTTGGCAAGTAACCCGAAACGGTAAGGAAGATCCTGATTAGAGGCCGACCAAAGCTCCAAACGAAGCTACGGTGTGAAACCAATAGGAGCAAAGTATGAAACGGATCATATTTAGTATCATGAACGCATTCAATTTCCCACTAATGTAACAACACACACATAATCTGATCGATCGTCTCACCAGATCGATGGATGGATCATATTCTTGATGACTAGTGTGTGCACAAATGTGAAAACGCGTTTTTCAACATTGAATTGATGGAGAATAAAGTGCATGCAATTAACATTACTTAATACAATTAAACATCTAACTAATACAGGATCGATCATTACTAAAATAGTTAGATACAACTGCTACAATATTCATAAATCCTTAAACAACATAGTAATTAGATACAAAGAACCAACTGCAAAGAAACCCAGCTACAGATAGTTGAGATCGATACAAAATACAAAACCTCCAATGTGATGAATCATTAGGGTTTCTAATGCTATACTAAAATCATCATAATTCATAAGTCATAACAGACTAAGATCGAAGACGAAGAACATATGTATTTAGAGTCAGTAAATTAAACTAATTAAGAGAACTTACGCAAAAAACACATGATGATGATGATATCTACACTCGATGATGGTCATTTTCCTTCTTGACAAAGGACCAGTCAGGCACCATGTCTTGAAGAAGGCCATTGTCTGTTAGCAGAGCAGCTGAGTTGTTGTTGTTGTTGATCATCATATGCTGATTCAGACTAGGATAGTTGTTCAGGTGTGGGAACTGATGGTGAGGAGGAGGTATCATCATTTGTTCTCCGAACGAAGGTGCCGAGAAATGCGGCATCCCGGCGGAGCGAGGCAGTGTTGGGCTTGGATGAGTGTGCTGGCCTTCATATGTTGTGACAACAATGGCTGGATCATTGAAGTTTCTCTCCACCCTTTTCTTCACATTGCATTGTGCACTTGTGCACCTATAATAGCTCCTGATGAATGCACAAAAACCAAATTAGGATGGATGATTGTAAAGGCTACATGTACTAGAATAAACCCTAAAAGGTTAAAATTACAAGATAGATGTAAAGATGATGTAGTAGTACAAGGAGGATTTAATGAAGAAAGGGAGAATGATGATGATGAGTATACTCATAACTCACAGGACTCACCTAGGGAAAGGGCTATTTTTGACAGCTTTTTGTCCGTATTTTCTCCATCTGTAACCATCTTCAAGATGATCAACTTCACTCTTTGTCATGAAAGCAAATCTTGGCTCTCTCTGCTTCTTCTTACTTGTTTTCTTTGCCTTCAACCTGTCATAAACACAAACCCCAGTATTAGCTACCTCACAACAAACCAACCCCTCATACATAACACCATGAGTATACAAATTGTATC